>JAPYYJ010001681.1:0-13857 GCA_028533885.1 Nasua narica | reverse complement strand
CACCCAGGGCCCCCCAACAAAGTATTTTAAATTTAGATTTAAATTTCTTTAAGCAGATGATGTGTCCAGTTCACTAAGACCTCAACAATTATTCCCCATTATCTTATATTCAACCAATTTTATTTAACAAATCTTTGTTGGTGGTCTTCTGTGTATCAGGCACCATACTGGGCCCTGGAGATACAGCAGGGAACAAGAGATAGCAAGATCTCAGATCTCATGAGGCCTGCATTCTAGGGGAGAAAGACTGATGGGCACTGGGTGTTATACGCAACTAATGAATCACTGTACACTACATCTGAAATTAACAATGTGCTAAGTGTTGGCTAATTGAATTTAAAGTAAAAAAATGTCTTTCTTAAGAAAATGAGTAAATAAATAAGTTAATAAATTTCTAATAATGACTAGTAAATAATGAAGCAAATAGGATAAATAATGTGGTGTGAAGTATTTGTGGGAGGGGTAATAATATAGATTGAGTGGACCAGGAAGACCTCCTGAGATGATATGTACTCTGAGGCCTCAGTGATGTGCCAAACCAGGGACAGGATGGTAAGCAGAGCCAAAGGCAAGTGCAAGCTCCTGTGGCAGGAAGAGCTTGCTTTGTTCAAGGAAAAGGAAGGTCAGTGCGACCAAAATAAAAGGAGGGACGCCTGGGTGGCTCCCAGTCAGGTAAGTGTCTAACTCTTGATTTCAGCTCAGGTCATGATCTCAGGTTGTGAGACCAAGCGCTGCGTCGGGCTCTGCACTTAGTTCAGAGTCCACTGAGATTTTCTCTCACAGCCCCTCCCCCTGCTCTCTCTCTCTCATAAATAGATAAAGTCTTTCAAAAATACATTGAGTAAGAGGGAAACTAGTTTAAAATGAGGTAGCAGAGAGCAGATTAGGGAGAATCTTATACACTCTAGTAAGGATGTTGGATTTTATGTAAATGGGATGAACAGCTATAGAAGATTTTAAAGTATGGTCTTTTTTTTTTAAGTTTATTCTGGTTTCTATGGGTAAAATAGTTCTAGGGGCCAAGATTGGAAATAAGAAATCCAGTGATTACTGAAAATATCCAGATAACGGATAATGGTAGTTTGAAATGGCAGTTGGAACTGTGAATATGAACAAACTATACAAATACGGGATAAACATTGGAAACAGAGCCATCAGGCCTTGCTGATGAGTTGGATGCATCAGATGAGAGAAAGAGAGAGATCAAGGCCACTTCCTGGGTTTTTGGCTTAAGCAACTAGGCAAATGAACAATGTCATTAATTGATATGGGAAACTGAAGGATTGAAGGAAGAACACATTTTTTTCTCCCCAAATATGTTTATTTTAATTTTTCAGTGTTACAAGATTGATTGTTCATGCACCACACCCAGTGCTCCATGCAGTACGTGCCCCTCTCGATACCCACCACCAGGCTCGCCCACCCCCCCAACCCCTCCCCTCCAAAACCCTGTTTGTTGCTCAGAGTCCACAGTCTCTCCTGGTTCATCACCCCCTCCGATTTCCCCCCATTCACTCTTCCCTTCCTTCTCACGATGCCCTCCATGATTTTCTTTATACTCCACACGTAAGTGAAACCATAAGATAATTGACTCTCTCCGCTTGGCTTATTTCACTCCGCATAATCTCTTCTAGTCCTGTCCATGTTGATACAAAAGTTGGATATTCATCCTTTCTGAGGGAGGCATAATATTCCATTGTATAGATGTACCACATCTTCCTTATCCATTCATCTGTTGAAGGGCATTTTGGTTCTTTCCACAGTTTGGCTATTGTGGCCATTGTGGCTATGAACATTGGGGTACATGTGGCCCTTCTTTGTACTGCATCTGCTTCATTTAGTTGGAAAAATAAAGGATTCTGTTTAGGCCATGTAGAGTCTAAGATGCTTATTAGACACTCATGTATAAATTATGGGTAGGCATTGGATAGAGGAGTCACTGCATACATTTACATTGCCCCTGAGGGCTTCTGACTTTGTAACTTTGCTATAGTGTATGTAGGTTAAGAACATTGGTTTAGGAGTGAAAAGATCTTTGTACGAATCCAGGTTTTTTTTTGCTTACTAGCTCTGTAGCCTTGAGGAAGATTCTGAAAGTTGTCTGAACCATGGTATCATCGTTTATGGAACGAGTTTAAGATATTATATACTTTATCAGCTGATTGTACAGGTTAAATAAGTTGATTTATGCATAGTGTTTAACAAAATCTCTGGAAAAATATAAGTACACAATATATATTAGGTATTATTTATTGAAGATCTATACTGAGATATGCCCTTTATATATATTATTTCACCTAATCTTCCCCAAACACCTCACATCAACCATATTGGCTAAATATCAATATACAGGAAGGAGACTGAGAACAAATGGATGAAAACACAAGTTTATTTTTCACTTTTTGAAAAATGTGCACATCTCCACAGACTACCCCTGACTTATCAATCTTAGAAACATTCATATGAACCTGAAATGTGTCTCTCGTTAGATTCTTGTATCTAGATTCTTATATCCAGCTGCTCTATGACATCTCTTTCATGTCTGTCATCTCAAACTCAACATGATTTAATCTTTACCCCCAGGCCCAGAATCTGATCTTTCTGTTGACTTCCTCATCTCAGATGATGGCATCTCAGGTATTCTAATTGCTCAAGTATAAAGCCCTGCAGTCCTCATTGGTCCCTGTCTTTCTTACACCTGGTTTATGGAAGCCTTCTAAGAAATGTTCCCTTGACCTCATCTCCTCCTCCTCCTCTCTCCCTCACTCACTTTATTCCGGCAAAACTAGCCTGTTGGCTAATATCCAAATACACAAGCATGTTCTTGCCTTTAGGACCTTTTCATTTCTTGTTTCCTTAGCTTGACACTCAAATATCCCAGAAATTCCCTCAGATATCTACCCTGCTAACCTGACCATCTGTTTAAAATGGCAGCTTCCCTAGTACTGTGTTCTTTCTGCCCTTCAACCTTCTCTCCCTTCCCTGTCTTCCCCTTCCTTTCTTTTCCCTTCTTGACTTTTCCAGGAAAGGCTTCCTACTATGCTGCCTCTAGGGTAACATAAGGTTTCTTCTACTCCAGATACGCTGGTCATCCCCAGAGAAACTATACTGCCTAAAGCCAGTTTCTCTCTGGAAAGAGAGAAACCTTTTCACTCTGGAAAGGTCCAGCCATCCTCTGCTTGCTGGCTCAGCACCATGGCATCAGTTAGCATTATTTCCAGCTGCAAATGAGATACCCTACCCCAGTGGCCCAGCAGTCAGGGCAGTGTTTGTTTGTCCAACAAGAATTGCAGGGGTTGGGAGTCTAGGGCCTCATGTCACTCATTGCTGTCCTGAGACTCAGGATCCTTTTATCTTCTTTTTCTGCCACCATGGTACTTATCCTCAAAGCCGTTAGATTGATACTCATTGTTTATTGAGTCTCCTGCTCCATGCAGAAAAATAAAGAGGAATGGTAAAGGAGCAAAGGACAGAGTTCTCTTAGGGAATAAGTCTTGTCTTCTCTGGGTTGAAATATCTGACTTCCAACTATTTTTAACCTACAAAAATGTAAATTTCATGGGTCTTACCTAAGATTTGGGAAGGAACACCTTCCCCAGAGACTTCCGCCTACATGTCAGTGGGCAAAACGGGGTCACTTGGCCACTCTTATCTTCTGAACAGAGTCAGAGATTGTGCGAGCCTCTGGGACAGCCAGTTCAGTGGCTTCCCTACTTGATTTGGCTTTTCCTGAGTTGCTTATCTTCCAAGACTTAATTCAGCCTCCTGGCTTTGGAGCGTCCTCCCCAGAGCTTCTGTTTACAGGGGGACCAGCACTCCCGCACAGACCTAGGGGAATTACTACTCCACACTTCAGCAGGTTCCCAGGCCACACAAGAGCTTTGGGGTCTGCTCTGTGATAGCTACAGATCTTGCCACTTGTTCCATTTCAGGAACGGGGGCAGGTAAAAATCTCTGGCCCTCTGTCTAAATGAACCATATTGCCATTTCTGTTCTATTACATTTGTCCTGCCCTGGCAGGACCAGTGAATTGGAGAGCTGAACATCTAAACCTTTACACACATTATTTAATTTCATCTTCATAGCAAGCCTTTAGCTTTCTCCTCTATCACTGTTTTACACATGTGGAAACTAAGGCTCAGGGGAGTTAAATCCAAGTCCCTTTAGTTGGCTAACGGTGGAGCTTCTATTCACATCCTGATGTGTCTCCTTCCAAAGCCTCTGCCTGACCTGATGCGTTCCATTAAACTGCTTCTAAGCAGATCTTTCCCAGGGCGATCATTTCCTTCTCTGGGTAGGAGCCTTTGAGTCACTCTCAGAATTTCTTAATGGGGCTGACCCCACAGGGCAGCTTAACAGTGTCTAGGCAGTTGCTCTCCCATTAGAGCTCCCATTAATGCCTGAGTTCTCCCTAATTCTAGTGCTTTCCACCCCCCACCTTGACCCTTACTCACATATATGGGCGTAGATTTGTGGAAATGTCAGAAAGGATATTCTAGAGGAAATAGGATGAGAATAAACAAAAGTGAAGTAAGTATAACTCTGGGAAAGTGTGTATTTTAGCTTGGTTAGAGTTTATATCAGAGATCCCAGCATGTATGCTTAGAAGGTCAAGTTCACATCACACCATTAGGACCCTGACTATCAGACAGAGGAATATAAACTTTTTTTCTGTTTGCAGTAGTGCTGCAGTTGAGGTTTTTGCCACAGGAGAGTTAGATTATACTTTGTGTTTTGTGCTGCAAATTTTTTAAAAAAGAGAGAAGTTTGAAAAGTGCTTTGAGTACTAAGCAGATATGATAATCCTACTGCAGGAATTGTTAAAGGAGATTTGAGAGTTTTGTATGCTTTTATGTCATATTTTTTTTTCAAAATAGCAATGAGATTTGTAAGTTGATACGTCCAAAATGTTCACCTGGAAATAGACAAAAGAAAAAAAAAATCAACTATTCCCAAACTCAATTTTCCCAATAGAATAAAAGTTGCTGCTATTTATATTCAATAAGGAATGACCTTAAGCATCTCTTAATTCTATGTTAAGTTTAGTTAAACCTGCATGGAAATTGTAAATTTGAAAAATTATAAATTTGTAAGACATGTGTAGAAAATGGAATGAGTTTTATGGCTTCCTTGTTTAGAATAGAATGGTCACACTTCTGAATAGAATTTAAAAAAAATCGTTTGAAGAATATTGAAGAAGTGACTCATTTATAAAATTGTGAAGAAAACATGTAAGAAACAGCTAGTTGCATCAGGTGGTGTTTTTATTTGTCCAAGTAATGCCACATTATTGAGGTGGCACCATGTACATCCATCCATGAGTCAGAAATATGTGAGTCAGAAACACCTTGTGAAGAGCCCTTTGTCCTTTTGATTACTGAAATTGATGTTTTGGTTAGACTAGGTAATTTACCAGTAAGTTAACATAATTGAGTATAAAGGAAGGAAATCCATTTTGAGAGAATTGGTTGTGAAAAGATAAAATGAGGAAATGGGATTATGGACAGAGCTGACAAATGTCAGCTGACATTTTGTCACCTGACAAAATATTCAGGGGACATCTCTAGCAAATAAATCAGCCCTTCAAGTGACTAGTTTAACTGTGAGTGAGTCAGTTCAAAGACAGGATTAGAGGAAAAGCAGTGGAAAGAAAGAGAACACTTTGCAAGTGGGTTTCCTCAATTACTTATATTTAGAGGCAATCATTTTTTCTGTTATTGAAAAGATGGATTTATAAAGGAACAGTGCTCTTTCCAAAATAACAAGTCATGAATGGGAATTGATATCTGAAGAAGAAAATGAATTCACATTGGTTACAAAGGACTTCCCTGTTCAATTCAAAACACTGATGCTATATACCTCTTCTGAAAGGGTTGCTGTGGAAAGAAAAGCTGAAGCCTGTCCTGGTGATTTAGGGTTTTCATTCTCCACGAAGGCCAAGAGTGAGGTAAAGGATCCTCGTAGTTCCCCAAAGATACTGTAATGGTGAGGTCATCCCCCAAGACTGACTGTCCCACCTTTAGGGAATGAAAAGGAGGGCTGCCTACCCTGATGAAGGGCAAGTTGTGATCTGCTCAGGGGCATTCGAGTTAGATTACAGAAAGATTTAATTTCTAAAAATAATGGCAAAGAACAGTGAAGCCTGGAGACTTTGCTTGAGCTCTAATAGAATCATGATACCATTTATTTTTGGAATGTTGACGTTTCTGAAACCCTTCAGATGCAAAATCAATGCTAAGTAGTTTTATAGAAATAGGATGCATTTTACATAAAATTACCACCAGAGCTGAGGACAGTGATGCACAAAGGCTGTGCAGACAGTGTTTTGAATGCACTGGAAAGCACAGTCTGGGAGCCTCTGTGACAGTACCTGGCATCCATCCCACATTTTCAGGCCTTTACCCTTTAAATTGCCTTGGCTGTTCTTGAGATTTCCAGCTCTGTCTAGTCAGATTATGAGCCAGTTAACCATTCATCATATTCGTCCTATAGTTGTCATCATTTTAAGCACATTAGGGAGTCATTGGTGAACAGAGAGCATTTTATACCATGATAAATGCAATGATAAGATCATCTAGGAAATGAGTATAGATAAAAAAAAAAACAAAAAACAGGCCTGAGAGCTGAGTCCCAAGATCCTCCAACATGTAGAATCTGGGGGGAGATGAAAGCCCTTGGAAGGGCAATGTAATAGGAAGATAAACAGGAGAAGGTAATATCTTGAAAATCAAAATAAGAGAAGGATAAATGTGTCAGATGTTCCTAACACTTTGAGAAGATGGAGACTGAGAATTGACCTAGTTTGGGCAAGACGTAGGACCCTGATGAGGTAGACAAGACGGATTTCCTATGAAGTGCTGTGGACCAAACCCTGAGTATAGAGTGCTGAGAAGAACAGAGATGTTGGGGAAGTAAGGACAACTTCTTAAAGAATTTTGCTTTTAAAAGAGTGCAAAGAAAGAAAAAAAGAGAAAGAAATAAGGCATTAGTTGAGGATAGCATGAAGTAATCACAAGTCTTTTTTTTTTTTAAGATTTTATTTATTTATTTGACAGAGAGGAGAGAGATCACAAGTAGGCAGAGAGGCAGGCAGAGGGGGTGGGAAGCAGGCTTCCTGCTGAGCAGAGAGCCCAATGCAGGGCTCGATCCCAGAACCCTGAGATTACGACCTGAGCCAAAGTCAGAGGCCCTAACCCACTGAGCCACCCAGGCACCCCTCACAAGTCTTTTTTTTTTAAAAATATTTATTTAGGAACAAATGACATGCAAAAACTTTACTTTTTAAAATGGACAATTTGGACATGTATACACTCATGAGACCATTGCTACATTCAAGATAATTCATATCTGTCAAAATCCGTACAAATTTTCCCTCTGCAATTCCTCCCAACCCTCCTTGTTATGGCCCTTCTACCCACCAAAAGTCACTAATGTGCTGTCACTATAGTTTTATTTTCCAGTATTTTAGATAAATGGAAACATATACAGTATGTGCTCTTTTGATATGCCTTCTTTTACCCAAGAAATATTAGTTTGAGTTTAGTCCATATTGTTGCAGGTATCGATCGTTCGTTTCTTTTTTATTGCTAAGTGGTATTCCATTGTATGAATACACTATAATTTGTTGAGCTATTCACCTGTTAACATTTCGGTTATTTTCAGTTTTTTACTATAATGAAGCTGCAATGAATATTCTACATATACAAGTATATCATCTATGAATAGAGACAGTTTTACATTTTCCTTTCCAGTGTAGATTCTTTTTTATCTATTTTTCCCCCTTACTACAACTGATTACAATTTCTAGTAAAATCTTCAGTAGAAGTGGTGAGAACAGACATTCTTACTCTTTCTAATTTCAAGGGGCAATAACTCAGTGTTTCACTTTTAAGTATGATGTTAGATGTAGCTTTTTCATAGATGTTCTTTACCTGGCTGAGAAATTTTCCTTCTACTTCTAGTTTTCTAGAAGCTTTTACCAGAAATGGATATTGAATTTTGTCAAATGTTTTTCTCTGCATCTACTAAGATGATCATAGTTTTTAAAATATTAGTATGGTAAATTAAATTGTTTTTTGAGTGTTATACAACCTTATGTTCCTTGGATAAATCCCACTTGATCATAATGTGTCAAGCTTTTTATATATTATTGGATTAGATTTACTATAATTTTAAGAATTTCTTCATGTGTGTTTATGGGGAAAATGATCTGTAAGTTTTCTTTTCAGAGAAATGCTGATTTTAAACAATTAGTTGGGAAGTATTCCCTCCTTTTCAACTTTCTGAAGTGTGTGTAGAATTAGTATTATTTCTTCTTTAAATTTTTGGCAGTATTCACCAGAAAAGTCATCTGGGCTTGCAGTTTTCTTTGTGAAACAATTTAAACTTTTAAAAAATGCAATTTCTATAATAGTTATATAGGCCTATTCATGTTATCTCTTTCTTCTTCAGTGAGCTTTGGTAGTTTGCGTTTTCAAAGAATTTAGCCATTTCATCTAAGTTGTAGAATTTAAATAGGGGCTCCTGGGTGGCTCAGTGGGTTAAGCCTCTCTCTGCCTTCAGCTCAGGTCGTGATCTCAGGGTCCTGGGATCAAGCCCCACATGGGGCTCTCTGCTAAGTGGGGAGCCTGCTTCCCCTCTCCCTCTGCCTGCCTCTCTGCCTACTTGTGATCTCTCTCTGTCAAATAAGTAAATAAAATCTTTTAAAAAAAATTATTGGCATAAAGTTGCTCATAATGGTTCCTTATCTTTCTTATTATATCTTTAGAATCTGTACTGATGTCTAGTGTTTCATTCCTGATATCCTTAATTTACATCTTCTCTTTTTTTTCTGGTAAATCTGACTAGAAGTTTGTCAGTTTCCATGTTTACACGAAGGAACTGTTTTGTCTTCATTGATTCTCTGTCTCTCTGTCTCTCTCTTTCTCATTCTCTTACTCTCCCTCTATTTTATTTCCACTCTTATCTTTTTTCCCCCTCATGCTTACTTCGGTAAGCATATTTGCTATTATTTCTCTAATTTAAGCTAGAAACTGAGGTCATTTATTTTATTCTTTTCTAATAAAGGTATTTAGTGCCATACATTTACCTATAAGTACAGGTTTAGCTGCATCCCACAGATTTTGACATGGAATGTTTTCATTTTCAGTCAGTCAGAATGCTTTCAAATTCTCTTTTGATTTTGTCTTTGACCCATGAGTTATTTAGAATGTTTAATTTCAAACTCTTGGAGCTTTACTAGAGATATTTGTTATCAACTCCTAATTTAATCCCACTCTTATCAGAGAACATACTTTGTATGGTTTGGATTTTTTTTAATTTATTGAGACTTACTTTATGGCCTAGAATATTGTCTATTTTGGTGAGTGTTCCACGTACATTTGAAAAGAATGTATCGTCAGCTGCTGTTAGGTATAGTGTTCTAGCAATGCCAGGTTAAATTGCTAACATTGTTTAAGTTTTCTATATCCTTATTGGGTTTCTATTAGTTCTATCAATCACTGAGACTATACTTCTTGATTTTTCTATTGGTCCCTCTTTGCTTTTCTTTTTTTCATGTACTTTGAAACTGTTTCATAAATTGGTGCATAAATTGTCAGAATTGTTGTATCCTCTTTACAGATTTTCTCCTTTACCATTACAAAATGACCTTCTGGGGGCACCTGGGTGGCTCAGTGGGTTAAAACCTCTGCCTTTGGCTCAGGTCATGATCTCAGGGTCCTGGAATCGAGCCCCGCATCAGGCTCTCTGCTCAGCGGGGAGCCTGCTTCCCCCTCTCTCTGCTTGCCTCTCTGTCTACTTGTGATCTCTCTCTCTGTGTCAAATAAATAAATAAAATCTTTAAAAAACAAAACAAAACAAAAAACAAAATGACCTTCTGTTCCTGATAATACTTTGTTTTAATATCTTCTTGTTCTTATCTTAATATAGTCATTCTGGATTTCTTTCAATTGGTGTTATTATGGTATGTGTATTTCCACTCCTTTTCCTTTAACTTGTGTTTTTATATTTAAAGTGGCTTGTTACAAGCAGCATAATGTTGAGTTATACTCTTTTACCCATCTTGAACATGTCTGCCTTTTAATTGTGGTGTTTAAGCTGTTTACATATAAAGGGATTATTAACCCGGTCAGGTTTATATTTACCATGTTGCTATTTGTTTTGTTTGCCCTATCTGTCCATTATATGCTTTTTCTTCTTTTTCTGCTGTTTTGGATAATTAAGTGTTTTTTGCTTCCTTTTTTATTTCCTTAGGTAAAGCTCTCTGTTGTTTTTTTATTTTAATGGTTATTTTAGTGTTTCTCATGTAACTCTTTAGCTTATCTCAGTCTACCTTCAAGCATATTATACCACTTCAAATATAGTATAATGACTTTCCCACGATATACTTCCATTTCTCCTTTCTTTGCTGTTGTGCTCTTAATGTCTGTCATATGATTTACTTCTATGTACATTATAAACCTTACAATACAGGGTTATTATTTTGATTTCTTGTCAGTCAGTTGTATTTTGAAGAGATTTTTAAAAAGAAGCCAAAAACTTCATTCCTTTTTGTAGATACTGATTTCTATCTGGTATCATTTTCCTTCTGCCTGAAGGATTTCCTTTAACATCTCTGAAACTTCAGGTCTGCTGATGATGAATTCTTTCAACTTTCATATGTCTGGTGGAAGTCTTTTTGGTGGTTATTTTTTGTTTGTGGGTTGGTCTGTTTGGGATATAAATTTTTACAGTTAGATTGTTTGCTGATGTGCAAAATGGAAAATGATGATGCAGTAGCACCATCTAGGAGCAGGGGAGAAAGGTCAGGATCCTGGCTTCAGATATAATCATGAAAATTTATCTACAGTTACAAGAGGAAAGACTGAGCAAATGTTTACTGATGTGAGTGAGTTGATGGATCTGTCAATGGATACAATCAAACCAGGTTTCCAGGTTTGAATCGAAGATTCACCATTTAAAAGCTGAGTGATCTTCAGCAAATTATTTCAAGCCTTTGAACTTGGGTTTTCACAACCATAGAATCAAATGAGCAACTGCCCTACAGAGTGACTATAGCAATGAAACGAAACACTGAATGAATGCCAAACACTGAATATGTGGCCTGGCACGTTGTAAGTGCTCCGTACCTGTGAGGAAAAACTGTGTAACTTTTCTTAGCTTTACTGCCTGAGTCAAGGAGAAAAGATTCTAGGATCTCATTTTTCCACCTGTACTTTCTCTTATGCTCCTTCTCTCACCCCTCCTTCCTTCCCAAAAGAACACATTTAAAGCTCAAATGCCGGGCTGTCAGCAGGTGCAGTATTTAAGACTGATAACATGTGGAGGCCAGATGTTAACTGATGTAAACACTATTAAGTGCTCAGTGGACCAGAAACTGAGGCAATGATTTCCAATTTTATGATTATTATTTGAATTTATAGCAAACCAGTCTGCCACTCCTCCCAGTCCCCTACCTCCACCAAAAAGATATGTAGCCTACTCCTTCTCAAAAGAATATAAATTGTTTTTAAAAATACAAAGTTCTTGAAGTATTAGGTAATGGTATTTCACATACCTAAAACTGGGGATGCAGCCTCCACATAGACCTCAACACCTCCTTGCAGGTCTCTCTGAAAGGTCAATGGCTTATGAAACTTAATCTGAAAACTAGTCTTATCTTCTGAAATAAGCCCAGGTAATCATCACCAAAAAATGCCATAGCAAGTCTTTAAATCAACTGATATTTTAAATTTGAGCTTCCTTAGGATTAGTGTGGGAGCTGTCCCAATGACAAGAAGTCCGCAAATGAGCTCTTCTCCTAATAAAGAAATATATATTTTCAATTAGCAATAAGATGAATCTGCTAGGAATCACTGAGGTGATTGTTAGTGTTTAATACACTTACACATTCAGTTATTCATTCATTAATCTACTGAACAGACATTAGTCTGGGACATAGAGTATGTCGCAGGCCCAATGTTAGGCACTAGTCAATGCACTGGTAAGTACAACAGATGACCCTCATGGAGCTTAGAGTTTTATGAGAGACGAAGACAATTAAAAAATAATGAACTTACAAATAAATATAGCAAAAAGTTGAAATAGGTGCTATGAAGATAAAGGGTCCTCCACAAATAATGGGTTGGGAAAGGAAATTTTTTTAAGTAACTAACTTAATCCAAGGCTTAAAGAATGAGAAGGCAGCCATGCTAAGAGTAGAGGAAAGAATGAGGAGAGAAACCAGGATTTATTTATTAATTTAAAAATATTTATTTAGTACTTTCTGTGAACCAGGGAGTGTTCGAAGAAAATAAAATATAGTAATGAACAAAACACACACATGCAAAATTGCTGAGGTTGGAAAGGATTTGGCAAGTTCCTGGAACAGAAAGGAAGCCCCTGAGGCTGAATCACTGAGCAGAGGGGCGTGTGGTATAAAATGAGGTGGGAGGGGTGGTGGCAGGGACTGGATTATATAGGGACTTGTAATCCATGGTGAAGAGGTTGGATTTTATTGGAAATGCTATGACATGATTTGATTTTTATGTTAATATATTGTTCTTGCTGCTAAATGGAGAAGAGTTTAGAGGATGGGGGCAAGGTGGAAGCCAGGAGATTCATAGAGTGGCTATTCTAGTTCAAGTTAGATTTTAATGCACTGAAATCATGGTGGCTGCAAAAATGAAGCATATAGTTTTGATGCAGGATGAATAGAACTTCTTGGCCAACTGAAGAAGAGGAAGGGAATTTGAGGAAGGAGGTCAATCATGGACGATTCAACTGAGTCAACGGCAGGTCCATTTACCACAGTGAGGGAGACAGGTTGAGTAAGTGGATGAGGGTGGGGGAGGGTTGGACTAAAAACTAAAATTAATTCAAATTTGATGGCCTAATTCATAAACAATGAAATCAATCCAAAAGTGAAATTCCTGTCTTAGGGGATTAATGTGTTCCCCATCACTGGAGCATATACCAACAAGCTAAGTGACCATCTATCAATAATATTTTAACTATGTATCAAGCAGAATTTCTAGAACTGATTTCCAGATGGTATCTGAAAATTTATAAAAGAAAGCAACAATGCCTGGAAGCCATCCCTGGTTGAGTAAGAACTGGTTTTCCCAGATCAGGATCATTTCTCTTGAAGGGAATTTCACTTGCCTTCGAGCTACTGGAAGCTGACACAGTATTTTTAAATAAATATTTTATTTAATTAATAGCTTTTCTTTTGGCAGGGCTACAAACATATAAATGGGAATACTTATATCCTGTTCAGAGACCATTTGAATAACTTCTATGACAATCTTTTAGAAAAGATGGAAAATGTAGACTGGAAAATATTGAGCCAGCAGGAAATTTGTATACCCACAGTACAACTTAGAGCAGCAGTACCACAGAGTAATAAATTCTCAATCTTGGCTCCCCTCCTCCCCCATGCTTTATAAAGTCCACACACAAAACACATTCCACCCAAAATTATTATCATCTGGGGTTCCCCTACCTTTCCTGAGAATCACTGTCCTTCAGAAAGTGACCATTGCTATTAAGAGTCATCCTAACCCTTCAGAGGTTTAAGTGGATCGAAGTCTGAGAGTAGGTTTGATAATTAGAACACATAAAGAAACATATACTTACCTTATAATACTCATATTTCTGAAAATTATATTTTACCTGGAAATAGATTGACAGAGCACTTTGTTGACTTGTTAGGAGTAATGTTCTTATAATTATGAGGTAGGATTGTTTACATTTGGTCCTGTTTTCCTTGTGCATCGAATCATACAACACAGGAATAACAAAATGTGAAGTTATTAAAGGATCCCATTAAAATAATCTCCTTAGCATTTGAAAAGAAAAACTTTAAAAAAAAACGAC
>JAPYYJ010001680.1:0-13858 GCA_028533885.1 Nasua narica | reverse complement strand
TCTTTGTTTGATTTTGGGATCAAGGTAATGCTGGCCTCAAAATGAGTTTGGAAGTTTTCCTTCCATTTCTATTTTTTGGAACAGTTGCAGGAGGATAAGTATTAATTCATCTTTAAATGTTTGGTAGAAAACCCCTGGGCAGCCGTCTGGCCCTGGGCTGTTGTTTGTTGGGAGATTTTTAATTACTGCTTCAATCTCCTTAGTGCTTATGGGTCTGTTCAGGTTCTCTCTTTCTTCCTGGTTCAGTTTTGGTAGTTTATATGTCTGTAAGAGTGCATTCATTTCATCCAGATTGTCTAATTTGCTGGCATATAGTGGTTCATAATATGTTCTTATAATTGTTTGTATTTCTTTGGTGTTGGTTGTGATTTCTCCTCTTTCATTCATGATTTTATTAATTTGGGTCCTTTCTCTTTTCTTTTTGACAAGTCTGGCCAGAGGTTTATCAGCCTTATTCTTTCAAAACAAACTTCTAGTTTTGTCTATCTGTTCTACTGTTTTTTTGATATAGTGATATCGCTATATCAAATGATATAGTTTCCTTCCTTATCTCTTATTATAGTCTTTGGCTTAAAATCCAATGTATCTCATTTGAGGATTGCCACCCAAGTTTTCTTTTGATGTCAAGTAGTATGGTAAAATGTTTTCCACTCCCTAACTTTAAATCCAGAGGTGTCTTGGGTTCTAAAATGAGTTTCTTGGAGACAGGATATTTATGGGTCTTGTTTTTTTTTTTTTTTTTTTCCACATTCTGATACCCTGTGTCTTTTGATTGGGGCATTTAGTCTATTTACATTCAAGGTAACTATTGAAAGATAGGAATTTAGTGCCATTGTATTGCCTGTAAGGTGACTGTTACTGTATAGTGTCTCTCTTCCTTTCTTGTATGTTTCTTTTAGGCTCTCCTTTTGCTTAGAGGACCCCTTTCATTATTTCCTGTAGGGCTGGTTTGGTGTTTGCAAATTCTTTTAGTTTTTGTTTGTCCTGGAACCTTTTTATCTCTCCGTTTTCAATGACAACCTAGCTGGATATAGTATTCTTGGCTGCCTATTTTTCTTGTTAAGTGCTTTGAATATATCATGCCAGTCCTTTCTGGCCTGCCAGGTCTCTGTGGATAGATCCGTTTTCAATCTAATTTTTCTATCATTGTATGCTACAGACCTCTTGTCCCAAGCTTCTTTCAGGTTTTTCTCTTTGTCACTGAGACTTGTAAGTTTTGCTTTTAGATGACGGGGTGTGGACCTATTTTTATTGATTTTGAGGGGGGTTCTCTGTGCCTCCTGGATTTTGATGCTTGTCCTCTTTGCCAAAATAGGGAAATTCTCTGCTATAATTTGCTGTAATGTATCTTTTGCCCCTCTCCTTCTTCTTCTGAAATCCCAATTCTCCTTTGCTCAGCTTCTTTATTTTCTATCATTTGGTCTTCTATATAACTAATTCTCTCTTCTGTCTCATTTATCTTAGCAGTAATATTTTTGATTGGACCTCATAAATAGCTTTTTGATTTCAATTTGATTAGATTTTAGTTCTTTTGTTTCTCCAGAAAGGGATTTTGTTTCTCCAGAAAGGGATTCTCTAATATCTTCTATCCTTTTTTTGAGCCCAGCTAGCACCTTGATAATTGTCTTTCTGAACTCTAGTTCAGACATATTACTAATGTCCATATTGATTATGTACCTGGCCATCAGTACTGCCTCTTGTTCTTTTTTTGTGGAAAGTTTTTCCGCTTTGTCATTTTATCCAGATAGAATAGATGAAGGAGAGAACAAAATATTAAAAGGGTAGCAACGACCCCAGAAAAATATACACTAACCAAATCAGAAGAGACCCAAAAGGGGGGGCAGAAGAAAGGAGGGGAGAAAGAAAAAAATATATATATGTATTAGACTGGTGAATAGAACAGAGCCACACTCTGTTGGCCACACTTTTGGGTGTATTTTGGTCTTTTAGAAGAAACTACCTGCCAAAATTTTAAAGAAAGAAAAACTTAAATATATACACAAAAATATGGGTAAACATGAAGGGATGGACTGTAAAGATGAAAATTAAAAAAGATTCTAAAAAAGGAATTGATAAGGAGTTGGTTGAAAAAAGAAAAAAAAAGGAAAGAATGTGATTAGGCTGGAGATTAGAACAAAGTCATGTGCTAGATTTAGGGTTTTGATTAGAAGAAATTGTATCCCAAAGTTTTATTTATTTATTCTTAAAGATTTTATTTATTTATTTGACAGAGAGGAGAAAAATTGTAGGCAGAGAGGGAAGCAGGCTCCCTGCTGAGCAGAGATCCTGATGCAGGGCTTGATCCTGCAACCCTGAGATCATGATCTGAGCCGAAGGCAGAGACTTTAACCCGCTGTGCCACCCAGGCACCCCATATCCCAAAGTTTTAAAGAAAAAAAAAACCTACAAGTATACATGAAATAAAGTTAAATTCAATGAAGGGATAAAATATGAGTATAACAATGAAGATTTAAAAAGATTTTTAAAAAGGTATTGGTAAGATAAAATATTTTAAAATGTTAAAATAGGAAAGAAGAAAAATTAAAAAAATAGAACAAGAAAAAAATAAAATTAAAAAAATTAACTTTGAAAGTCTAAAGGATTGTGGGGGAAAAAAACGAATTCTATATGTTGCTTTTCCCTAGTTCTGGAGTTCCACAGTTCTCATTGATTGGTGAACTTTGTCTTGGCTGAATGTTCTTGCTGATCTTCTGGGGAAGGGGCCTGTTGCAGTGATTCTCAAATGTCTTTGCCCGAGGCAGAATTGCACCGCCCTTGCCACAGGCCAGGCTAAGTAATCTGCTCGGGTTTGCTCTCAGGAGCCTTTTTTTTTTTTTTTAAGATTTTATTTATTTGACAGAAAGAGATCACAAGTAGGCAGAGAGAGAAGGGGAAGCAGGCTCCCTGCTGAGCAGAGAGCCCGATGTGGGGCTCGGTCCCAGGACCCTGAGATCATGACCTGAGCCGAAGGCAGAGGCTTTAACCCACTGAGCCACCCAGGCGCCCCCGCTCTCAGGAGCTTTTGTTCCCTGATCACTTTCCATACAGCTTTGGGGGACGGAATGAAAACCATGGCCTCCCAATCTCTGGCCCCGTAAGAACCAAGAGCTCAGGACCCCTATCTTCAGTGCACCCTCAGAGAAAAGCATTCAGTCACTCCCATCTCCCTGGTCTCTGTCCGCACTCCGAGGTCACCCAACCTGTGACCAAGTGTTTCTGTCTCTGGTGCACGGCCCTGTTTGGAGTGTCCAAACCCAGCAGATTCCTGCAACATGTTCCCATGCTGCTCCTCCCAGAGGAGGAAGGAGGGGGTCTCCCTGGATCTGCTGCTTGTGGGGTCTCTGCTTGAGGAGCAGTGGCCTCAGTATGCCTTGGATTCCGATTTAAGGTAATCCCAAGCTGAGAGCACACTTCTTGGCTCCGTCTCTATGCTGGCTTCCCCACTCTGATACCTGGGAGCTCTGCCACACTCAGACTCCTCTGGTCTTTTTGTGTCCCTGTGAGGGCTCCACCCCCTGCTTAGCCTCTGGAGTGATGTCCCTCAGTGGAGCAGACTTCTAAAGTTCCAATTTGTGCTCTGCTCCTCTCTCACTTTCTGGGAGCTGGCCACCCACCATGGTCTCTCTTCCCATCGCTTCAGATTCACTTCTCCGCATGACCTACCTTCCGGAAAGTGGTCAATTTTCTGTTCCTAGAATTGCTCTACTGCTTCTCTTCTATCTCCTGTTGAGTTTATAGGTGTTCAGAATGGTTTGGTAACTAGCTGAGCTTCTGGGACCTAGTGAGATCTTGGTCTCCTGATCTTCTGCCATTGTGCTCTTTCCCCCTAGGTTTCCTCTCTTGGAATGTAGTCCACTTTTTGTGCATCCATCTAGGGGAATTGGGACCCAATGATTTTGCTGACCCCCTGGCTACTTTTTGTTATAACAGTTCTTTGTCTCTGACCCAAGAAAGCATCCATAATGTTGTGACAAGTTAACTTGTTAGCTTACGAGTAGAATAACCTCTCAGACCTTTTGCAGACTTTGACAGTTAATGTGAAATGCTTGTGGTTGCTTTCTCCTTCCCTTGCCTCTTCCAAAGATACAGTCCTTCTTATTGGAATATCCGATTCTACTATTTCACATAGATAGCCAAAGTCTGAGAAGATCTCAAGCACACTCTATCATTGACCTGTAAGAAATAAAATGCCATGCACACATCCCTTTTGTGTCAGACCTTCTCTTTCTTGGATGTACTTGATAAATCTTGACTCCTTAACCTATTGTGGGCAGGGTAGACAAAAATCTCATGTGTGGCAAATTGTTGCTGTCTGCGTCTTACCTGTTCAGTTTTATGACATATGAGAGGAGGTGTTCAGGTCTGTTGCTTAAATGCGCACTTCCAGGCCCTGTCCTCAAATTCAGATTCGGATTACTTGACATGGTGTGGCTTTGTAAGTTACCTGATGGTGGGGCCCCAGGCACTAATTTGTAGGCCACTGCCATTGTTCTTTGGAACAATGGTGTCCATGGAAGCACCTAGGTGTGAGCTCCTGAGCAATTGCAGCTCCCCCTCCTGGTTCTGAGACTTCTTTCCTGTCTCACCGGAAATAGTCATGTTGTGTTTGTTTTGAGAAAAAAATGCGTTTCCTTTCCAGGTGGGCATGCTCTTCCTCAGCTGAAATGGTTGCTGTTACTGTTATGCCCTGCTTCTGAGGGGCTAGGCTGTTCAAGGAGGAGGTGACTATGGAACTACACCTACCCCAACCATCACCCACTCCAGGGGCAGTTCTTAATTTGGTAATTGTCTCCTGTGTTCTATGGACCTTAGATCTGTGATCCTAGGGACCTTAGATCTGTGATCTACACATTCACAGCAACCATGAAAAGTGGGCATCACACTGCCCACTTTGTACCCAAGGACATAGGAGCTAATTGAACAAGATCACATAGCTTCTGAGTACCAAAGCTAGGATTATAACCTAGAGCTATCTGTGTTCAAAACCTTGTCGCCTTGAGCTAGTACCTTGCTAATCCCACTTTCTTCATAAAGGCTCAGCAAGATGAGATGCAGTCTGTGAAATTCACAAAGACTGTCATTCCCTAGTTCAGACACCTCTGAAGAATCCATATCACTCATAGAATAAAGTTTGGTCTTCCTGTCTTTCAGTTTCTCTTTCCAGCTATAGTTCACTCCTACACAGACCTTAAACCTTAGTCAGATGTAAATATTCATAATTCCCTATAGTTCATCAGTTTTTCCTCTCTGCTTTTGGTCGGACCCCCCAACCCCCTCACCCCAGCTTCAAACAAGTCACCTTTTCTCTAACAACCAACTAAAATCCTACCCACCATTAAAGGTCTCAAATATCACCTCTGTGAAGCCATTCCTGATTCCCATGACTGAATGTGAACCCTTGCTCTATTTGACATGATAGTTCTATTTCTACATTTGAAGGCCCTGAGTGCATATTGCCTTAATGCACCTATCTCCTTAAGACTGTGTGCTTCTGAAAAGCAAGTTGTCCCAGAGGCCCGGACCATTCTTGTGCTTTGAATTCACATATCCTGCTGCCTACTAATTATCTCCCCCTGGGAATTCTGCAGATGTGTCAACCTCAATACAGCCAGAACTGAACTCCTAACTCCCTTACAGTTTGTGGTCCTCCCCCATCCAGTGCCCCTCATCTCAGTGGGTAGCTCTCCTGTACCATTTGCTATAGCCAGAAAGATGGGTATCACCGCTGATTTCTTTCCCCATCAGCTGTCACACTGATATGTGACAATAATCACTTAATCCTGTTGCATCTGCTGCCTAAATGTTCTCAGATCTAATGCTTTATCTCAACTTCCACTATAATTTCCCAGGTCTGGGTGGCCATTATTTGCCACCTAGATTACTGTAGCAACCTGCCTTCTCACTGACCTCCAAACTTGCAGGTTTGCCTCATCCAATCTGATTCTCACTACCAGAGTCAGTGGTAGCCTTCAAAAATGCAAATCTGACTTGTCATTCTCCTGCTTAAGTAATTGTCCTGCCCTTAGGATAAAATCTAAACAAATGGTTTACATGCTGCTGCTTTGGGTGACTCTTTTTATACCTCTGCAGTTCTGCCTTTCACAGTACCTCCCTCCCTCTTGCCCTTTAAGTTTTGGCTATTTTAAACCCCATTTGTTCTTCAGGTAAGCAGTGCTCATTCCTGCATATTTATTTTCTTTACCTCCAAAGATATGCTCCTCCCCCTTCCCCAATGCATACATTCTTCCCTGGCTACCCTGCTCTACCTCAGTTTAGATATAACTTTTGAGAAGCTTTTGCTGACTTCACAAAGACTGAATTTGGTGCTCTACCTTGGCTTCAGTAACTCTAGGGTCCCCCCATCACAGTGAAGTGTTTAAATTGCTGCTTTAGTGGCCTGTCTCCCTCACTATATAGGTAGAACGTATCCATTAGAACCTAGATATTCATGGAATTCTTTCTTGCATGATATTTGGGGCTCCATACAATTGTGAACTTCCATGGAGTCTAGTGCATGGAAGGGATGCTGAAAACTTGATCTTATTTTATTTAAGGAGAAAACAGATATTCCCTATGCTAAATGTTTACAATGAGTTACATAGATTATAAGAGGTAGTCTTGAGTCTTTTAATTGCCGTAGTTTTGTTGTTGTTGTTAAATTAATACAGTCTTGGTGGCAAGCAAGGGTTAATATCTATTTAAAAAGGACTCAGGGAATGTAGGAAAGAACTTGTCTGTGTTCATCGTGACATTAATTTATGAGGAAGGGTTGGAGGAAAAAGCCAATCAAATACTGGATACCAAATTACTATATATCACACAATTTACGAGGCAGTCAAAAGTGTTATTAAATTGGAGACCAGGACAACCTTCTTAATTCATCCTTATGGCAGTGATTGTAATGACTCTAAGAACCTGGTTTAACCTGAGTTCATTTTATGAAGATCTTTCATTTTTAAACATTACATTTATTGAATTTTAAAGAATGCTTGCCTTAAAAAGTATACAGTTAATGCATAATAAAAATGCCTCAATAATCAATCCACATTCAATACTTGGGTTGACATGAGCATCTGTGATAGGCAAGCAATGGATTCTGGTTTTCAAAAATCTGGTATGGATGCAATGTTCTATTTTTTTTTTTCTGGAAAAAAATAATTTTCAGATTTCACAATAGTAATCCTGCTCTTTAAAAAAAATTTTTTTTTCTGTCTTATGCTTCCATGGCCCTTGATTCTCTCCCCAAATCCCAATTTTTCTCTTCTGGTAACTGTAGGATTCAATCAGCCTGGCCAGTAGTGGGATGCTCTTTGATCATTCTGCTTTGCCAATGAAGCCAGTATCCATAAACCCAAGAAGAGCCCTGGTCAAGGATGAGGGCTTTCTCTTATCAAGTGCTTTGAGTCTCACTGACGCCTGGCCTTGTGGACTTTAGTGAAAACTACAACTACAGCATTGCCTTTATCATTTATGTTGGCTCCTAAGGTGCCGGGACAGTGTGTTGGATATAGTAAGCTTGCATGGCGTCCTACCCCAGCCTTAGCCCCTAGCTCTCAGCATAAAATGGATGCTCAATAACTCTTACAGAATAAGTAAAGAAATACTTTCAGTTATTCTATTTTTTTATTTCTTGACTTTTATAACCCTTTAGTTTATGATGTCTGTTCAAGACTGACGCTGATAAGCACCAACGTATGGTGCTTTTTTTCACTGGGGCTGTGCTGTCCAGGACATTGACATACTTTGTTAGAGCCCTTGGGTAAGACGCAGCTCTACCAAAGCTTGCGTGTGTTCTGGCCTCCATTCTCAGAGCAGCTTGCTCCCTTGGCTGCAGCCAATTAACGTATGGTGGCAGAAACTCTGGGGTGGCTTTGTTTTCTGCAAATGTTGGGCTCCCTGGAGAACAAGATATCATATGATTCTTTCTCCTAAAGAACTTGTTTCTCATGGCCTTTCATTTAGGACATGGGTCCTGAGAAAACCTGATACCAACTGGCTTAGGTTATAGATATATGATCTGAACATAAAGGGCCCAGCATGTGTCCAGTGCGTAAGAAGCCCCTAATAATTATCACTACCCTTTCTTACGGTTATTTCACCCTCCTCCTGCATCCATGCTATTTGTTCCCTTGGTGATGCCATCTGACTTTTGGTTGGGGGGACGGGGGAAATAAGGAACCAAAAAAGACTCCAAAATTTTGATTTCTGAGCTGACTCTTAAAGAATAAATAAGAATTATTCATACAAATAAAATTAGACTGATGTTTTAGGTAGAAGCAACAACTTAAACCAAGACAAGGAGATGAGAAATAACAAGGAGTGATGGAAAATTCCATGGAAATCTGTGTGACGCAGGGATGGCTAGATTAAGGGTAGAGAGTTACAGCTAAGTTATTTAGGTTGTGCTTAAAGATCATGGACTTTGTTCTGAAGTCAATGAGGAGACATTGGAGAATTTTAAGTGGTGGTAGGTAATATGGCCAGATTTCCTTTTTAAAAGATCCTTCATTCTGGATGCAATGTGGGAGATTGGCTGAGGGATTAGTTTGAGTATCAATGCAGAAATGTTTTTAAGAGACAATGAGGCCCCAGATACACAGAGGGAGAGGACGAGATGTTGCTCCTTCTCTGTCACAACCTCTTTTGCTCTGTAATTCTTCATTTCTACTGAGATGTCTGATTCCATTCTAGAATCTATCTCTATGTCTCTGTTTCTCTCTCTCTTTCAACAGCGGTCAAAGCTTTGTAATAAAAAGTGAATGTCAAAAAAAAAAAAAGTAAACCTCACAGGTAGAATTTCAGGAATCCATATTGAGTAGAGCAGCAGTTTCAGGAGTAACAGGCCTTTATGGTTGCTAATATCTTACCATATTGCTAATTGCCCTGGTTATTTGTTCATAAGACCTTTCATGGCTCTGATCCATGGTGACTTTTGGGGGCTGATCTATAGGTGTGCTGTCTCTCTGCCTTTACCTTGAGCTGCTCACCCAGCATGTCCGACATCTCCAGCTAGACTTACAACACAGAGAGCCATCAGGAAGTGTCTAGAATTTAGTTTAATATGCTCCTTATGAGGGATGGATGCCCATTGTTGTTCTCTGCTTTAATAGGATGGGTGAGGACATTAATAAAATTTCTTGGCCATGTAGCCCTATGTTTAGAGCATTACTTTGATTCTTCCTAAAATCTGAGTCTAGGAGCGCCTGGGTGGCTCAGTCGTTAAGGAATTGGCTTCGGCTCAGGTCATGATCCCGGAGTCCTGGGATTGCGCCCCACATCAGGCTCCTCGCTGGGCTGGAAGCCTGCTTCTTCCTCTCCCACTCCCCCTGCTTGTGTTCTTGCTCTCACAGTCTCTCTCTCTGTCAAATAAATAAATAAAATCTTAAAAAAAAAATAAAACCTGAGAATCTATGACCAGTGATTTCTTTGTGTACATTAATGTGAAAATCTCTCCAAAAATATTCTTGCTAACATCCAGCATCTACTTGAATATGCCCATCAACGGGGAACTTGTTATCTTCCACGGAAAACTTTCTATGTTAGGATAATCTGTCTCTACTTAAATTGTTAAAAAGAATATGTCTCTTGTACTTTCCATGCATTGGGTTTTATTCTATTTTCTAAATCTATAGAACATGACAGAACTGGATATTCACTGTCACTTTCATGTCTTTCAGAGTCCTTTTTTTTTTTTTAACTTCCAGTGTAGTTAACATATAGTGCTGTATTGGTTTCAAGTGTAAAACATGGTGATCGAATAGTTCCATACATTACTCAGTGCTCATCAAGACAAGTGTCCTCCTAATCTCCCTTACTTATATCCGCCCCAAACCACCTCCCCTCTGGTAACCATTTTTTATAGTTAAGTTAGATTTTTTTTGGTTTGGTTTTTCCCTTTGTTCATTTGTTTTTGTTTTTGTTTAAAGATTTTATTTATTTGACAGAGACCACAAGTAGGCAGAGAGGCAGTCAGAGAGAGAGGGGGAAGCAGGCTCCCTGTTGACCAGAGAGCCCATGTGGTCCTTGATCCCAGGACCCCGAGATCCTGACCTGAGCCAAAGGCAGAGACTTTAACCCATTGAGCCACCCAGGCGCCCCAGTTCATTTGTTTTTGTTAAGTTCCACATATGAGTAAAATGATGGTATTTTTCTTGGGGTTTTGAGCTGTTTAAGTTACTTATATTTTGGATACTAACCCTTTTATCAGATATGTCATTTGCAAATATCTTCTCCCATGCAGTAGGTTATCTTTTAGTTTTGTTGGTGGCTTCCTTTGCTGTGCAGAAGCTTTTTATTTTGATGTGGTCCCAATAGTTTATTTTTTCTTTTGTTTCTCTTGCCTCAGGAGAGCTATCCAGAAGGATGTTACAGTGGCCAGTGTCAGAGAAATTACTGCCTGTGCTCTCTTCTAGGATTTTTATGGTTTCAGGTCTCACATTTATGTCTTTAATCCATTTTGAGTTTGTTTTTCTGTATGGTGTAAGAAAAGTGGTTCACTTTCATTCTTTTGCATGTAGCTGTCCAGTTTTCCCAGCACCATTTGTTGAAGAGACCATCTTTATCTCATGGTTTATTCTTGCCAACTTTGTCCAGGATTAATTAACCATATAATTATGGGTTTATTTCTGGGCTTTCTGTTATTTTTCATTGATCTGTGTCTGTACTTATGCCAGTATCATTCTGGTTTGATTAGTATAGCTTTGTAATATAATTTGAAGTCTGGAATGTGATACATCCACTGTTGTTTTTCTTTTTCAAGATTGCTTTGGCTGTTTGGGATCTGTTAGGGTTCCATACAAATTTTTGAATTGTTCTAGTTCTGGGAAAAATGCTGTTGATATTTTGATAGGGATTGTATTAAATCTGTAGATTGCTTTGAGTGGTATAGACATTTTTAACAATAATTGTTCTTCCAATCCCTGAGGATGGAATGTCTTTCCATTTCTTTGTGTGATCTTCAATTTCTTTCATCAGTGTTTTATAATTTTTACCATATAAGTCTTTCTTTTCTTTGGTTAAGTTTATTCCTAAGTACTTCATTATTTTTGGTGCAATTATAAATGGGATTATTTTCTTAATTTCTTTTTCCGCTGCTTCGTTTGTTATTGGTGTATAGAAATGCAGTGGATTTCTGTACATTGATTTTGTATCATGCAGACTTACCAAATTCATTTATTGGTTCTAATAGATTTTTGGTGGAACCTTTGGGGTTTTCTACATATAGTGTCATGTCATCTGCAAATAGTAAAAGTTTTACTTCTTCCTTACCTATTTGGATGCTCTTTACTTCTTTTGTTGTTTGATTGCTGTGACTAGGACTTCCAGTACTATGTGGAATAAAAGTGGTGATAGTGGACATCCTTGTCTTACTCCTGACCTTAGGGGTAGAGCTCTCAGTTTTTCCCCATTGATTATGATATTAGCTGTAGGTTTTTCAGCTATAGGTTTTTCATATAAGCCTTTTATTATGTTCAGTTATGTTACCTCTACATCTACTTTGTTAAGAGTTTTTATCATGAATGGATGCTATACTTTGTCACATGTTTTTTCTGCATCCAACAAAGCGATCATATAGTTTTAATCCTTTCTCTTGTTGATGTGATATATAATGTTGATTGACATACAAATATTGAACCACCCTTGCATCCCAGGAAAAAAATCCCACTTGATTGTGGTGAATGATTTTTTTAAAGTGAATGATTTTTTTTTTTTGATTCAGTTTGGATTTTGGATTCATTTTTGGATTCAGTTTGCTAATATTTTGTGGAGGATTTTTGCATCTATGTTCATCAGAGATATTGGCCTGTAGTTCTATATTTTTTTGGGGGGGGGTGGTCTTTATCTGCTTTTGGTATCAGGGAAATGCTGGCGTTGGGCTCATGGAATGAATTTGGAAGGTGTCCTTCCTCACTATTTTTGGACTAGTTTGAGAAAAATAGATATTAACTATTCCTTTTTAATTTTTTATTAACACATAATGTATTAATTGTTTCAGGGGTACAGGTCTGTGATTCATTGTCTTATACAATTCATAGCACTCAGCATAGCACTCAGCATCTCCACCCCCCACCCCCCGCCAGTGTCCACCACCCAGCCACCCCATCCATCCCATTCCCCTCCCCTCCAGCAAACCTCATTTTGTTTCCAGAGATTAAGAGTCTCTTATGGTTTGTCTCCCTCTCTGGTATCATTGTGTTTCATTTTTCCCTCCCTTCCCCTATGATCTTCTGTCTTGTTTCTCAAATTCCTCATATCAGTGAGATCATATGATAATTGTCTTTCTCTGGTTGACTTATTTCACTTAGCATAATACACTCTAGTTCCATTCATGTCTTTGCAGATGGCAAGATTTCGGGGTTTTGATGGCTGCGTAGTATTCCATTGTGTGTGTGTGTGTGTGTGTGTGTGTGTGCGCGCGCGCGCGCCACATATTCTTTATTCATCTGTCGATGGACATGTAGGCTCTTTCTATAGTATGGCTACGGTGGGCATTGCTGCTATAAACATTGGGGTTCACGTGCCTCTTCAGATCACTACATTTGTATCTTAAGGGTAAATACCCAGTAGTGCATTGCTGGGTCATAGGGTATTTATATTTTTCAACTTTTTGAGGAACCTCCCTACTGTTTTCCAGAGTGGCTGCACCAGCTTGCACTCAAACCAACAGTGTAGGAGGGTTCCCTTTCTCTGCATCCTGCCGAAAACCTGTCATTTCCTGACTGGTTAATGTTAGCCATTCTGACTGATGTGAGGTGGTATCTCACTGAGGTTTTGATTTGTATTTCCCTGATGCTGAGAGATGTTGAGCACTTTTTCATGTGTCAGCCATTTGGACGTCTTTGCAGAAATGTCTGTTCTTCTGCCCATTTCTTGATTGGACTATTTGTTCTTTGGGTGTTGAGTTTGATAAGTTCTTTTTTTTTTTCTTAAAGATTTTATTTATTTATTTGACAGAGATCACAAGTAGGCAGAGAGAGAAGGGGAAGCAGGTTCCCTGCTGAGCAGAGAGCCTGATGCAGGGCTTGATCCCAGGACCCTGAGATCATGACCTGAGCCAAAGGCAGAGGCTTTAACCAATGGAGCCACCCAGGTGCCCATGATAAGTTCTTTCCATATTTTAGAAACTAGCCCTTTATCTGATATCTCATTGGCGAATATCTTCTCCCATTCTGTCAGTTGTCTTTTGGTTTTGTTGACTGTTTCCTTTGCTGTGCAAAAGCTTTAGATCTTGATGAAGTCCCAGTGGTTCATTTTGCCCTTGCTTCCCTTGCCTTTAGCAATGTTTCTAGGAAGAAGTTGCTGTGGCTGAGGTCGAAGAGGTTGTTGCCTGTGTTCTCCTCCAGGATTTTGATGGAGTCTTGTCTCACATTGAGGTCTTTGATCCATTTTGAGTCGATTTTTGTGTGTGGTATAAGGAAATGGTCCAGTCTCATTCTTTTGCATGTGGCTGTCCAGTTGTCCCAACACCATTTGTTGAAGAGACTGCCTTTTTTCCATTGAATATTCTTTCCTGCTTTGTCGAAGATTAGTTGACCATAGAGTTGAGGGTCCATTTCTGGGCTCTCTCTTCTGTTCCGTTGATCTATGTGTCTGGTTTTGTGCCAGTACCACACTGTCTTGATGATTTCAGCTTTGTAATAGAGCTTGAAGTCTGGAACTGTGATGCCACCAACTTTGGTTTTCTTTTTCAACATTCCTCTGGTTATTTGGGGTCTTTTCTGGTTCCATATAAATTGTAGGGTTATTTGTTCCATTTCTTTGAAAAAGTTGATGGTATTTTGATAGGGATTGCATTAAATGTGTAGACTGCTCTAGGTAGCATAGACATTTTCACAGTATTTGATCTTCCAATCCATGA
>JAPYYJ010000168.1:0-15260 GCA_028533885.1 Nasua narica | reverse complement strand
TTAGGAGTCTTCTAAAACATCAAAAACCTTCCATAGGTAAAAACAGTAAGTGTTATCACTAATAATAATAACTAGAAATAATTTAGAACACTAAACTATATTATCTATGAATTGGGATTTAATTCTCGGGCCAAGGCAGAGTGGTAAAAGTTGGACTCTACAAACTGGAAAATCCTGGTCAATGTACTCAATTTTATTTCTCAGTCAAAAATTATATATGCAAGACAGTTTAATGACCATCTTATTCTAACGTGAATTGATCATCAGCAAATTGGCACATTTTAGGTTTATGGTTTAGTTTCTAAATCATCAGCCCTAGTATAGGTCAATTAATTTTAGTTGGGATTCAATTCAATCTTCATGAATCCAGAAATTCTCTATCAGATTTATAACCAAAGTGTCTACAAACATATCCTTAGTGTTCCCTTTGAGTGATTAGGAACTACTGAATGGACTTAGGTCTGAGATACTCATTCATTACTTCAAAATGATTGAATAACATTCTATGCCTGGTCCGCCTCTGAACGGTTCTTTGTTTGATGCCACTGCTGCTGCTGCGGCTGCTGCTGCTACTTTTTAGAAGTTTCTATAGTTCAGAACAGTATTCCGGTTTCCTTTATGTCTAAGTCTTATCTTGGGTTTGGGTTTGGACAGGAGAGAGGGAGGGAGGGTCACATTTTTCTTGACGTGGTGGAGAAGAAGAAGATGGGTGCAGGCTTGTGCAAATTCTTTTCCATTGTTGGGTGAGCAGAGGCTTGGGATTCAGCTCTTGCTAGAAACGATCTAATTTCTCCATAAACAATCAGGCAAAATATCAGAGGCCAAATAGGGGCAGGGAGTGAGAAGGGCTAAGAGCTAAAGGAGGCCTGACAGGGGACAGGTCTCACTCATCATCGAGTTTCGGGGCCTGGCAACCCCTCCTCTAAAGTAACTTTAACAGCTTCTTGATTATCCATCGTCCCTCCTACTTCCCAAGGGAAATCCTCAGTCTCATTTCACTGGCTATTTTTCACACCATCTTCTTCCTCTAAAAGGAGGAAGATGGGTGAACATAAACCATCCCCACAGATGGCTCCTCTGCACAGAGGGGTGATTGTGGGTCTCACTGGGCAAATTGTGACTCTGGGCCTTGATCCCCAGGTTGTTTAAAAAAAAAATGGAATGGAGGGAGCATCTGGCTGGCTCAGTCAGAAGCAAACAATGACTCTTCATCTCATCAGGATCATGAGTTCAAGTCCTGCGTTGAGTCCACAGATAATGAAAAATGAATGAGTGAATGAATAAATGAATTTTTAAAAAATAAAGTATGTAATGTTGATCTCTTTAAAAACAAAAAGGAATGGAGGGGCACCTGGGTGGTTCAGTCTGTTAAGCATCTGCCTTCAGCTCAGGTCATGCTCTCAGGGTACTGGGACTGAGCCCTACCCTTCTGGGGCTCCCTGATCAGTGGGGAGTCTTCTTCTCCCGCTGTCCCTCCACCCACTCATGTTCTCATGAATGTGCTCTCTCTCTCTCACTCTCTGAAATAAATAAAATCAAACTTGAAAAAAGAAATGGACAGGGACATTTATGATTATTCATGCAGAAAGAAGGAAAATGCTCAGTGAGGAAATTTATTACCTACCATGTATCCCCACGTTTACTTTGGGGTGGAGACTTAACCTCAGAATGAGGCCAAATTGAGTCCCTGATGTCAGGAGGTTATCTCAGGACAAGGAGAAGGGGCTGTGGGCACGCTCTGAGAGCTGGTACAACCAGAATGGGGTCTTAGGCTTGTTCTTTCAGGTAAGGAATATCGGGGCCACCATGCTTGTTCATAGGCTGCAGCCATATCCATTGACCTTCAGTCCAGGCTCCTGCAGAGGTGGCTAGTATTTGGTGGCAGGGCCTGCAAAGACACCATAGCTGGGTAGGGGAAACAGTCCTCTGCAAAACAAGCTTGAAGCTTTCTGCTAGCATCCACTTTGTTAACCTTATGGGTCATGGTTTCAATCCTCCTCCCCTAAGTGATGCTGTGGCTATTCTTTTATCACCTCAGGGAGGAAGGTTTTGGGTAAAGAACAGTTTCTGTAAATTGTAGCTGTAACATGCCTATATGCAGGGCTAAACAGAAGTTTAGAACCTGTAGGTTAAAAGGGAATAGAAACAACAGGGAGTCAGACATGCTACGTTTTTCCCTATTCAAACTAGCCAAGGTCAATCCTTCATTCCATTTCGATGAAACATGGGCAGAGGTCTGCCTTCTGTAACTGCTTCAAGCTGAATTAGGGTGCAATAGTGGCTTTGGAATGGAAGGATCTGAGACAGTGCAGGTCGCCATTTTTGGTCCCTTGTGCTAATGGAGGGGGTCTCAGAGAAAGTTCCCTCTCTGAGAACTTGGCTATTTTTCTACATGGTTTGGTACCACATCACATCATTGATTTTCTCCCCAAGTCTACTCGAAGGAACTGTTTAACAGTAGAGTCCAACCCAGTTGTCTCATTCTCTCTCAAATTGATCTGACATCAGTGGTTATCCAAGAATACAGATCAGTAAATTTGTCTCAGTCCCTCCCCTGTGTGGAGGGGGCAAACCTTGTGGTGGGTTAAGAGCTTCTTTTAGCCAAGCAGCTCAGTGTTTGACTTTAATTATCATGGGTTCTTCCTCTTCTTCCTCCTCTTCCTCCTTTCTTTTAATGATTTTTATTAAGTAGTCTCTGCACCCAACATGGGGCTTGAACTCACAACCCTGAGATCTAGATTTGCATGTTCTACCAACTGACCAGCCAGGTGCCCCTATTTATGTGGGTTCTTATTTCCAAGGATTAGTTAATACAGGTGCAGCAAGGGGAGTTATCTATCATAGACTTTGCCTCATTCATCAAGCAATTTGGTAGTTCATAAGAGGCATTTATACGGAAACAAAAGGGAAACACTGGTTAATGGTTGAAATAAGGGCTCAACCCAGTGTCTAACTCTGGAGTGTTGCAAGTGAGAAGGTGTCTAGGTGTCAGGCTTGAAGCATCCTCAGATAGAGTGGGAGTGAGCAGGGACAATAGGATGAATTTTTCTGGTATGTAGCTCAAATGTCTACTTTTGAGTGGCCCAAAGAGCATGAGGCTCGACAATTGTCTCTGTATGAACTATTGTGGCCATTTCCCTGAAGTTTCTTTCAAGTGGTTGAGCTTTTTTGCCAAACTTCAGGGGAAAGGGACAATTTTAGTTCTTAATGGTTGTAAGAGAAGAGAATGGGAGAATGTTGGAAACCTTAGTCTGAAGAGTCATAGATAATCAAGGAAATTAGAAGGATTCAGGCAGGATCCAATCCAGTTTTACTGGCAAACAAGAAATGTTCAAAGATAATCAGAACTAGCATCTAAGACCCACAAAATTGTGTTATTGAAATAGAATCTCTCTAAAGTCACCTTCATTCCCATCAAGATAGCCAAATGAAGATTAATTTGTTTGTAGAACAAGTCCAGTTTTAACAAACTGGGCATAATCATCTACATAAGCAGAGCAAGAATAGCAATTCACCATATAGGAGTCTTTTTCTCTTTTCTTTTTTCTTTCTTTTTAATCTGCTTTGGTGGAGCTTTTCCTAAGGAATTTTAGATTGAACTTTTTTTTTAAAGCTTGTATTTTATTTATTTGACAGAGACCGAGAGAGACAATGAAAAAGAAAACACAAGGCAGCAGAGATGAGGAGAGAGAAGCAGATTCCCTAGGAAGTAGGGAGCCTGACATGGCAGGGTTCGATCCCAGGACCCCAGGATCATGTCCTGAGCTGAAGGGAGATGCTTAACCTCTGAGTCACCCAGGCGGGCCTAGATTGAATCTTTAAGTTCATTTTTAAAGCGAGGAGTCAAGCCAAATATTTGCCATTCAATTCGCCTGCAAGACCTATAGATTTGGGCAAATTCCTTTCTTCCTGAGGTCCCCCAAATTTCCTGAAATTCCTGCATCTGCCAGGAGGTGGCATTCTTTCCCCAGCTATTAAGGCTAAGGAGACTTCTGAAAGCAAGCTAACAGGCCCACATTTCCAAGGGGCTTTATTGGCTCCATAACGTCAATCTGACTTTTTGAAGCTGTCTCATCATATCTGAGTTTGCGCATGTGTCTCTTAAAGGTAATATTCCAGGGGCACTTGGCTGGCCCCGTGGGTAGAGAGCATGACTCTTAATCCTAGAGTTGTGAGTTTGAGCCCCAGGGTGAGTGTCGAGATGACTTAAAAAAATAAAATCTGGGGGCACCAGGGTGGCTTAGTTGGTTAAGTGTCTGCCTTCAGCTTAGATCCTGAACCTGGTGCAGGAAGGGAAGGGGCATGGCTCTGAGGACTGACTGCAGCCAGAGGGGTACCTGGAAGGGGCCGGATGTCTGGGGGAGGGGGAAACCTGCTTGTGACCTGCCCAGGCCTACCCCGCCCAGCCAGGTTTTAGGGCAAGGACTCGCCTCTGGGAGTACCTCTAAAAGCAGGGAGGTGTGGGTGTAAGGGCGGGTCACCCAGTACGGGCAAACATGGCATCCAATGGGCTCAGGGCAACAACCTCCCTACCAATTAGTGTGTGGGGATGGAGCTCCCTCCTCTGTGGGTGGACCCGGAGCTGGCTCAGGATAAAGAGGCAGGGCAGACGAAGCTGTGCTGGGAGAGATCCCGGCCTGGCATTCTGGCTAGAATGAGTGCAGGCTGTGTGTTGCAGTGGGGTCCCAGGGCCAGGATCCTCCAAGCACACATGAAACAAGTTCATTGTGGGGACTGAGACGGGCTTTCTTTTTCCCTTCAAATTCTCTTCTGTCTGATGTCCATTAACTGCCCATATCCCCCAGACCCCTGAACTACAGGGCACCTGGTCACCCAAGCTTTTGTGGGATAGGTTGCAGACATTTCAGGGATTCCTATGTTCCCCAGGAAGAGTGCATGTAAAGACAGCACACAGTCCCCAACATCAGTGGGGTGCCCCTGTCTCCTGGTACAGTGCAGGTAATGGACCTTGAGCAGCACCTTGAGTTCAGCCGTGGGTCCCGTTCCCCCCGACAGGTGTGGTGCTAACAAGCCCCAGAGAAGTTCCCCAGCTGCAGCATTTTCTCCCTTGTCTATGGGGTTGGTGGTAATGTGCTGTCAGGTTCGTGCACAAGGGTCCTCCAGGTTTCTGCTCCCCCCAGGTACAGGTGTGGCAGTAACAGCCCCCGACCCATCCCCCAGCTTCAGCATTGTGCCCTGTGTCCCCTGGGATGGTGGTTATGGGCTGTCAGGATCCAACAGGAGTGTCCTCCACGTGGGGGCCTGGAAGATGGAGGAAAACAAGACCCCCTCAAGTTGCATGAGGAACAGGTGAGTCAAGGTGTTCATTTGGGAAGATAATTTTCCAAACAAGACAAAGTCATTGGTCTCCTTTGAGTGTAGATAATTACTACTTAAGCAACAAGTATGTGTTTCCCCATCTCCCAGAAACAGAAGCAGGTGTTCAGGCCTTAGATCAGATGGCTCCTTATCCCTACCTGACAGCACTCTTCTGATGTGGCCCCATGAGACCCAAAGTTTTGAACATGAGCATCTGAGTCAGTCATGCAGCTTGTCACAGGACCTTGGATTTTCAGAGAAAGCAGCAGGTACATGGGATTCAATGTCACATCCACGTCAGGATGGGAGGTGAAACTTCTTTTGAACCCCAAATCTCCTGGGCTTTTCTCTTTTCTGTACTTGAGATGGAAGAAAAGCGTAAATAGCTGTCAGCATTCTGGATTTGGTGAAAGAGTTACTTAGATTCCCTGCAAGGACATTGCAGGGAATACCATTTTCTTTGTTCATTTACTGCTTACAAAATGTCATCTTAACATCTGTTTCCTTGGGAATGACTTGATTGAAAGCAGGTAGATTAGATTTACTCTTGGTGTGTTTTTAACATAGAACTTGATCCTTAATCTAACAGGGTTTATTCACTTAGGCCTAGGGTATGGTTGAATGGCCACATCTAGAGTTAGGTGGCTTTTTGACGATAGATACAGACTGGTATGATGTCTCAAAAAAGTTACAATGGAGGTAGAAGGAAAATTCAAAATTATTCAAAGGAGCCTTTTCCCATTTAAAAGTTAAGCTTGACTTTCTAGTTGGACTAAGTGGATTATCTAGATATTTTGACGTGCTGTATTTTCTCTGTAGTTTCTTTGGTAGAGGAATGGGAGGGACAGTCTTTGGGAATTCTCCTGGAGAGAGGCATGCTGGTAGCTTCAAGGAGCTCGGCGGGCATCAGGAGCCCTGAGGTGAGTTCTGGAACCGCTTGCCTGATGCTGGGTGAGGCAGAGTTTGTTTTCCCACAGAGTTTGTTTCTCCTTATGAAATTGCTGGAAGGTAATACCTATGGAAAGGCTTTTTACACAGAAACTTTCAGCCTAATGAAGAGCAACTAAAAGTGGGGTGACTTTGGCGGTATTATTCTGTGAATAATGGTTTTAAAACCCCCTGTCATGGGCTATGGTATTTCATTGCACAAGGAGTCCTCAGAAGGCTACAGTGAAAGACTCAGATCTCAGAGCGTGTTCATGTTCCATTGATATGTTACTTAGAGTTTGCACAGGTAGGAAGGAAAGTAGGGGGAAATACAACACGTTTATGAGACTCTTGGGCCAGTGTAATTGGAAGAGAGGGGGGAATCCTGGAGCTTCGCGGCAGACAGGGGAGTGCCAGGTCTGGGTGGAGCTGACGGCGGTCCCATTCTGCAGGAGGGAGTGGGCAGGGCGGGCTGCAGGGGTGACTGTGAGGCTCCCGTGTGACAGCTGGGACAGGCCAGGGCTGTGAGCAGGTTCCTGGCTGAGGAGAGGTGAGGCACAGGTGGAGAGCTGACACAGCACCGTCTTCTGTGCCACCAGCCTCAGCCGACACACGCCACCTCAGCGTCCGTCCCTGTCACTCCCGTTCAGACTTCTCCACGTTGCCAGGCCGAGACATTGGTTTGGGCTTCTTTCTTTGAGTGTGTGTAAAGTTTCAAGACCTAGATGGTGGAAATGGCAGGTCATCAGAGCATCTGTTACTCTGGTATTCCCTGCTCTCCTTTAAGTCACCGCAGTGAATTGTACCTGCTAGTGGAAGGGCCTGTCTGCGCATTTTTATTTACCGTTTTAATTAAACAGTGGGAAACAAATCTTCTGATATTATTAAATGAACTCTTAGTGGGTGTTCATGTTTTTCTCATCCATGAACCACATTCTAGTATTAGAAAATATTTTTTAAATAAAACACAGCTGTGGAGCTGTAACAGGGTGCAGTGGCCTTCGTGAGGACAAATGGAGAAGGAGTATTGGTTGTTGAGTAGCTAGGGCGTGACTCACTCTGCTCCCAAAGAAAATCTAGGCTTCCCTGGGGGGAGAGGGTGGTGGTGGATGCTCACTTGATGGCCCATCCTGGGCTCTGGAAGCTGGTACCAGTGTCACTTGTGACTTGAACTGGGATATTTATAAAGAAAGCAGAATGACCGCTGCAGGGTGCCTGCCTCCTCTGCACTTGAACAACTCCGTGGAGCAAAGGAACTCATCCCCCGTGAGGCCTGTCAGGATCCCTGAGGGTGTGAGCTTTGCTTCATGAGAAGAGATTGTGTCTTCATCCTTCTCTCAACCAGAGCCCTGTTCTCTGGTTATGGAGACCCAGACCCTTCTGTGACTGTGTCATTAGTATTCTTGTTATTTTAAGAAAGCAATCTAGACATTGTCTTCAGGATACAAATATCAAAAGGAGAAACATAAGGTCCAATATATATGTGAGGACTGAACTTGTGGTATCTCTCATTAGGATGGGGAATGTAGGACTGCCTGTATGAGAAAGAGCAAGGAATTCTATTTGGGTAGAAGTGTGTTGTGCCCACGTAGTGCTTTTTTCCATGCTTTTCCTTCCCTATCTGAAGGGAAAATAGAGTGGTGGCTGGATCTTGGTTTCTGATTTTAAGGAACAGAAGACAAGAGATTTGAAAGAGCAGAGTCCCTGCTGACCTGGTGCTCTGTGCCCAGAGAGTGAGGGTTTGAGGCTTGGACTTGGAAGCGCTGGTGTTCGGGGGGGATGTTGTGCGGCTTTCCCACACACACAGTCACTCAGCTGGTCTGCCTAAATGGACCTATTCAGGCTTTTGAAGGGCAGCTTGAAGGTGGCTTGAAACACTTGAGGAATGATCTGGAAGGGACACGTGGGTGGGCCAGTGTATTGGGAATTTGGGGGAATTCCAGAGCTAACGATGCACACGTTTCTGAGACTGGAGTTGCTTCTCTGTGAGTAGCATTGAGCTCTTGGACAGCAGTCTCTAGGTCTTAGGAGTCACTGTGTCCGCAGGTGTGAGCCTAGCAGGGCAGTCAGATCAGAGTCTGGGAGGCTGGGAGGCCGTGGCGGTGGGCCAGCACTCTCAAAGGGCAGGCCAGCTTGCTCCAAGGAAGGACTCTGCTCTGTGGCCATCCTTCTGCTGCAGATGTGATAGGAGAGTTGCTTCCTGTTGGGTTCTCAAGCCCTCGTCTCAGCAGGGGGCTTGGTGGGAAGCAGCCCCCAGGCAGCATTAGTGGTTCTTGCCCAGTGTGCCTCTTGCTTCCTCAGAAGAGGAAGGTGTCCTCTGCCTGGGGTCAGTGAATTCAGCCAGGAGCAGCACTTCTTCCGGAGCCACACCCCGAGAAATCCTCTACTTTGTTGTGCTGTGTGGAAGAGGCCAGTTTTCATTTGGAACTGAAATCTCAGCTCCTGCCATTAGGGTCCAAGGCCACAGGGCACATCAGTCTCCTTGAAGCTCTAGTTTCACACGGGGCCTGACGTGCGACACTGAGACCAAACCTGGGCATTCTGCTGCTGCTGCAGGTTCCTTTCTGAAAACTGGCAGCAAAGCCTGGTTTGTGATGACGTCCCAGGAAAGAATGGACAGGTGCCCCTTTCTGCCCCACCACAGGAGGCCGCCGAACGCCAATCCCAGATGGCTGATGCAGGAAGAGAGATGTCTTTTTCCCAAGACCTTGGCTAGAGAGCGATTTGGACCTCGGGATGCTTCTTTGCTCAGTTTTCCCAGGTAAGCCCATCAGGCAAGGGGAGAGAGTGTGTATGCTTCCCTGTCATCGAGGAAGTTGTCTGGTTTCAGGTTTCATGTGCAAGTGGATTCCTCTTATGGCTCATTTTCCTGATGGTCTTCAGGGTGCCGTAGGGGGACCCACTGTCCCGGGCATCCTGGCTGTACAAGAGCTCTGGTCACATTTTCCCTGAAGGCTCTGGACTAGGAAATTGAAGGGAGTCTGTGTAGGCCCCTGTCTCCCCCACTGAGATGGACTAGTGACTGTGAGAAGTGCTCTGGAAATGTGAAGGAGACAGTGCTAAGGGTTGAAGGAGGGAAGGCGGTGGCGCTTCCTTGTCACCGAGGGGCCAGGTGGGACTTCACTAGGAAGGTGATGCTTGAGTCAAGGTCTAAAGAAGTCAAGTGATATCACATCAATAGCAATCTAAATAGAAGAGAAAGAATATACAAAGGCCCTGGGGCAGGAGCATATCACATATGTCCAGGAGCAACAAGAAGTCAATGTGGCAACCGAAGACTGCTTAATACATGACCTCAGGGAAGCGAAACTAGGGTGACAGAAAGACATTGCAGGACCATGACCCCATGGGACCCATTTTCACTGGGCAATCCTGCTAGAGTTTTGAGAACAGATGACACAGGGTTGAGGGTGGTCAAGGGAGCATTGTGCAGCTTCAAATGGTTTCCTAAAGGGTTGCAGGTGGAGTCCTCTAGTGTAGCTGTGGGGTTCCAAATCTGGAGGGCTTGAGGGCAAGACATCTAGGGACAGAAGCCTAAAAATGCCACCTTGGTTTAGAGTTAGGGCCTGGGGGAATAGTAGGCCTGATCTATCAGGGCTGATGTGGGATCCCCAGGAGGCTGAGCTTAGGGGGGGACTCAGGTTCAGTGTCAGGATCGGGTTTCAATCCTGGGGTCCTGAATAAATTCACTGTGGCCTGAGGAGGGCATGTAGTTTTCTCAGGCGCTGAGGATATTACAAATCTCCAAAGGGAACCATTTCCTTCTGAGTGGTAGGTGGAGTCCTCTGGTGTCACTCAGAGTCCCCAATCTGAAGGGGTTTGGCCAGGGCTCTGGGGATAGAAGTCAAAAAACCCAATGTAGGGTTCAGGATAGGGCCTAGGGGCATGGAGGGTCCGATCTGCCAAGGCTGAGGAGGGCTCCCCGGGTGTCTGATTGGAGGGCGGCTAGCAGAGAGCATGCAGTGCTCTGGGTACGAGTACAGTGGGTCCAAGAATGTTGGGAGGCCTCAGAGAAGCATGTAGGTTTCTCTTGCTCTGAAGGTTTTGCTCAACTCCACAGGGCTCGGTTTTTCTCTGGGTGGCAGGTGGAGTCCTGTGGTGTGTCTCCGAGGTCCCCAACCTGGAGGGCTTGGAGCCCAGGCCTCTGGGGACAGAAGCTGCATGAACTAACCTAGGGTAAGGGTTAGGGCCTAAGGCATGGCAGCCCGTATCTGACGACGCTGAGGCGGGTTCCCTGGGGTGCTGAGTTGAGGGCAGGATTCTCCAAGGTACCCAATCTGGAGGGCTTGGAGGCCAGGCCTCTGGGGAGAGAAGCCGGGAAAACTGACCTAGGCTTAGGGTTGGGGCCTAGGGCCCTGGCAAGCCGGTTCTTCTGGGCCAAGGTGGGCTCCCATGCCACTGAGTCGAGGGTGGCAATGAGGCTGTGAGTTAGGCTTTGGGTTTTTGTCCAGGGGATCTTTGAGGATTGGGGTGGCTTCATGGGGGCATGCAGCTTTCTCTGGCTCTAAGGGATCCGTGCAGCTGGAAATGGCATGGTTTCCTCCTGGGTCACAGGCGGAGTTCTGGGGTGTAGCTTGGTGGTCCCCAACTGGAGGGATTGGAGGCCAAGGCCTATAGAGACAGAAGCCTGAAAAACCAGTCTAAGGTTAGAATTAGGGCCTAAAGGCCTAGCAGGTGTGATCTGACAGCGCTGAGGTGGGGTTGCCTGGGCACTGAGTTGAGGGCGAGCTTCATGTGGTATGTCAGTCTTCAGGTTCTTGTCCAGGGTGGCCCACAGGAGGATCTGGTGGCCTCAGGGCCACGTAGGTTTCCCCTGCTCTGAAGGTGTTGCTCAACTCCAAATGGCCTGGTTTTACTCTGGGTGGCAGGCAGAGTCCTGTGGTGTTTCTGCCAGGTCACTAACCTGGAGGGCTTGGAGCCCAGGTCTGGGAACAGAAGCTGCATGAACCAACCTAGGGTAAGTGTTAGGGCCTAGGAGCCTGGCAGGCCTGATCCATCAGTGCTGAGGCAGGGTCCCCAGGGTGTTGAATGGAGGGCAAGGTCAGGCAGCATATAAGTCTTCAGGTTTTTTCCTAGGGTGGCCCACAGAAGGTTGGGACCACAGGGGACAAGTAGGTTTTACTGCTCTGAAGGTTTTCCTCAATGCCAAATGTCCTGGTTTTGCTCTGGATGGCAGGCATTGTTCTGTGGTGTGTCTCCAAGGTCCCTATCCTGGACGGCTTGGAGCGCAGGCCTCTGGAGACAGAACCTGATAAACCAACCTAGGGTTGGGGTTAGGGCCTAAGGCATGGCAGCCGGGACCTGACGGCACTGAGGCGGGCTCCTTGGGATCCTGAGTTGAGGGCAGGGATCAGGCGGCATGTCAGTCACCGGTTTTTATTCCTGGGGGAGGGGTCGTAGAGTGTTGGGGTCGCCTCTGGGAAACACACAGCTTTCTCCTTCTCTGAATGTTTTGCTCGACTCCAAATGGCTCGATTTTTCTCTGGGTGGCAGGCGGTGTGCTCTGGTGTGGCTCAGGGGTCTCCAACTTGGAGGGCCTGGAGGCCAGTCCTCTGGGGACAGAAGTCTGAAAATTCAACCTAGGCTTAGGATTAGGGCCGAGGTGCATGGCAGACCTGTCTAGGGGCACCTGGGAGGCCTCCCTGTGGGACTGAGTTGAGGGCGGTTACTAGGCTGAATGTCTGGTTTCCAGTAGGTGTCCAGGGGCTTTTTAGAAGATTGAGGTAGCCTCAGGGCTGGTATGCAGATTTCTCCTGCTCTGAGGGTTTGGTGCAGTTCCAATCAGCCTGATTTTTTCCTGGATTGCAGGCGGAGACCTGACGTGTTGCTCATGGGTTCCCAATCTTGAAACCTTCGGGAGAGAGATGTCTAGTGACCAAATCCTGAAAATGAAACGTGGGCTTAGAGTCGTAGACTAGTGGCATGGCAGGCCAGTTCTGCTGGGCCAAGGCAGGTTCCCTGGGCCACTGAGTTGAAGGCGGCAATTAGGCTGTGAGTGATGCTTTGGGTTTTTGTTCACTGGGCTCTTCGAGGATTGGGATGGCCTCATGGGGGCATGCAGCTTTCTCCGACTCTGAGGGTCCTGCACAGATCGAAATGCCATGTTTCCTCCTGGGTGGCAGGCAGAGTCCTGGGGTGTAGCTCAGTGGTCCCCAACTGGGAAGGCTTGGAGACCAAGGCCTGTAGAGACAAAAGCGTCTCTGTCAGACCACCCTAGGGTTCATTTTAGGGCCTAGGGGCCTGGAAGGCCTGTTCTGTCATCACTGAGGCGGGATCCCCAGGCACTGAGTTGAGGGCGACATTCAGGCAGCATGTCAGTCTTCAGGTTTTTGTCTAGGGGGGCCCAAAGAAGATTGGGGTGGCCTCAGGGTGCATGTAGGTTTCTCCTGCTCTAAAGGTTTTGCTCAACTCCCAATGGCCCGGTTTGTCTCTGGATGGCAGGCAGAGTCCTGTGGTGTGTCTCCGAGGTTGCCCACTGGGGGGATTTGAGCCCAGGCCTATGGAGACAAGAGCTGCATGAACCAACCTAGGGTAAGGATTAGAGGCTAGAGGCCTGGCAGGCCTCATCCGTCGAAGCTTAGGCGGGGTCTCTGGGGCGCTGAGTTGAGGGTGAGATTCAGGTGACATTTCATTCTTCAGGTTTTTGTCCATGGTGGCCGCCAGATGGTTGTGGTGGCCTCAGGGGACATGTAGATTTCTCCTGCTCTGAAGGTTTTGCTCCAAATGGCCCAGTTTTTCTCTGGGTGACACGCAGAGTCCTGTGGTGTGTCTCCAAGGTCCCCAACCTAGAGGGCTTAGAGCCCAGGCATTTGGGGACAGAAGCTGCATAGACCAACTGAGGGTAAGGATTAGTGGCTAGGTGCCTGGCAGGTCAGATCTGTGGAAACTGAGGGGGGTTCCCCGGGGAGCTGAGTTGAGGGCAGGTACAAGGCTGAAAGTCTTGGTTCAAGTTGGTGTCCAGGAGTCTCTTAGAATATTGCAGTATCCTCTGTGGACACCCCCAGTGCAATCCTACAGGACTCTAGCTGCACCCCAGAAGGAAACTGGGCCCTTTGGAGCTGAGCAAAACCCTCCGAACAGGAGAATCCTACATACGGCCCCAGAGGCCACCTCCCACATCGATAGCCCTGCTGAACTCAAAACCCCAACCTGACCCCGGACCTGGGCCCCACCCACAACTCAGCCCCCTGGATCCACCAAGAGCCCTGGGTATTGGGCCTCTCATGACCCTAGGCCCTATGCAGAACTATGGCGTGGGTTTTTAGACTTGCCCAAAGAGGCCGGGCCCTAAATCTCTCCAGACTGTGGACCGCTCCCCCCACCCCCAAGCAACCCGGTGGAATCCTCCAGGAATCCGGTTGCCTCCCAGAAGGAAAACGTGCCATTTGGAGCTCAGCGAAACCCACAGAGCAGGAGAATCCTGCATACCCCCCGGAGGTCACGCCCACGTCGGCGCCACCCTAGATACCAACCCTCCACCAGACGCTCAGCCTGACGACCAGGCTCGATTCACCCCTCTGGGGACTCACCTCTCTGCCGCTCACATCGGCCTGCCAGTCCCCAAGGAACTAACCCGAAGCCTAGGATGGGGTTGGAGGCCTCCAGCCCCAGAGGCCTGGCCCCCCAGCCCTCCACACTGGGGACCCCTGGGCCATCCTAAAGGACTCTGGCTGCCCCCAAGAAGGAAACCTAGCCATTTGGAGCTGGGGAAAACACAAAAAGCAGGGGAATCCTGACGGCACCCCTAAGGCCACCCCCAATTCAAAAGCTACGCTGGACACAATCCCTCAGCGACACACTCAGCCTGAGGCCTACGTTCATCTCAGCCCACCAGGGACTCCCCTCAGTGCCTGCCATAGGCCCTATCATGCCGCGAGCCCTGAAACCTGACCCTCACATGGGTTTTCAGGCTTTCTTCCACAGAGGCCGAGACCAAAAGATCTCCAGATTGGCAATTTCTGGGCCATGCTACAGAATCTAGCTGACCCCCAGATGGAAACTGTGCCCTTTGGAGGTGAGCAAAGGTCTCTGAGCAGGAGAATCCTCTATAGGGCCCCAGAGGCCACCTCCAACTTCGATGCCCCGCTGGATTCAAACCTCCATTCTGAACCTCACCCACATCTCAGCCCCCCTGGAGCCACCAAGAACCCTTGGTCTTGGGCCTCTCATGACCCTCGGCCCTATGCACAACTCCAGCAGGGGTTTTCAGACTTCCCCACACAGGCCTGGCCCGAAATCCCTCCAGTCTGCACACCCCGCAGCGATCCTCCAGGACCCCCGCTGCCTCCTAGAAGGAATTGGTGCCATTTGACCTCAGCGAATCCCACGGAGCAGGAGACTCCTGCCTATCCCCCGCCCCCCGACGTCACCCCACATCGGCGCCCCGGCTAGACACAAACCCTCCACCAGACACGCAGCCTGACGCCCAGGCTCAATTCAACCCTCTGGGGACTCACCTGTCTGACTTGCAGATGAGCCTGCCCATCCCCGAGGGCCTAACCCTAGGATAACCTGACTCACCCAGCGTCAGGCAAGCAGTTCCAGAACTCACCTCAGGGCTCCTGATGCCCACCGAGTTCCTTTAAGCCACCAGCATGCCTCTATCTAGGAGAATTCCCAAAGACTGTTCCTCTCACTCCTCCACCAAAGAAACTACAGAGAAAATACGGCACGTCAAAATATCTAGACTATCCATTTAGTCCAACTAGAAAGTCAAGCTTAACTTTTAAATGGGAAAAGGCTACTTTGAATAATTTTGAATTTCCCTTCTACCTTAAGTGTTACTTTTTTGACACATCATGCCAGTCTGTATCTAAAGTCAAAAAGCCACCTATCTCTAGATGTGGCCATTCAACCATACCCTAGGCCTTTGTGAATAAACGCTGTTTGATTAAGGATCAGATACTCTGTTAAAAACACACCCAGAATAAATCTCATCTACCTGCTTTCATACAATGTTTCCCTAGGAAACAGATGTGCAGATGACATTTTTGCTAGCAGTAAATGAATTGAGA
>JAPYYJ010001679.1:0-13858 GCA_028533885.1 Nasua narica | reverse complement strand
TCCGCCCCCAGCAGGCACTGGGAGCATTCTAAGGCACCCATCCAGCCGTGTGCAGTCCTGTTGGAACCCTTCAGTGGGTCCCTGCTGTTCTTGGCTCTGCTTACAAGATGCTTCAAAAACGTTGACCCTGGCCTGTGCCTGGGGCCCTTATACCAGGCCTGCCCCCGCGCGATCTGCACCAACATGAAGTTCTCAGGGGCTGGCTTTCTGCTGGGGCTGCTGGACAGCACTCCCTGGAAGGCACTTCCCAGGCCTTCCCCATTCTCTAAGCTTCCTTCCCATTAGTCCTCACTCCAGGCTTGCCCATTCCTGTCTCTGGGTGGCCCGGTCTCACCGGCGGGCGGGGGCGGGGGCCGGCGCCTGTCCCCACGCCCCTTGGTGCGACGCTAACTTCAGCAGACCTGCATGAGCTGTGTGTTTTATGCCTGTCTCCCGAGGCAGAACGGCAACATCCCCCCACCCCCACCCCCACCGAGCCCCGCTCCCGCGCTGGCCCCGGGTCTCCTCCTAGGTCGGGACCTGGAATGGGTGGCCCCAGGGATGCTCCAGGAAGCCGCGCGCGGCGCAGTGACAACTACAACTCCCAGCATGCCCCGAGAAGGCGGCGTCCAGAGTCCGCGGTGGTTGCCTGGCGACCCGGCGTGTTCCGGAAGTCGGGCCGGGCGTCGGGCGGGACTTCCGGGGCGGTGGTTGCATCAGATTCTGGGAAGCTGGTGCCGCGGCCGCTGCTTTGGAATTTTCTAAGATGTCAGGTTCTTCTGGGGAGCAGGGTGAGTGCGCGCGGCGGGGCAGGGGCGACGACCCCGGGCCTGGGATTCGGCGGGTCCCCGGGGCGGGCGGAGCATGACCCCCGGCCTAGGGGTCATCCGTGCGGGCCGTGCGGGCGACGACCGAGGTCCTGGGGGGCCGGCAGGTCTCCGGGGCGCGCAGGGGACCACCCTGGGCTTGTGGGTCGGTGGGTCCCCCCCACCCGGGCTTGGGGGTCGGCGCGTTCTTGGGGCGGTCGGGCGACGACCGAGGTCCAGGGGGCGGCGGGTCCCTGGAGCGGCCTGGTGGGCGCTGAGCCACCCCCGGGACCCCAGCCTGGGCCTGCGCTGCTCGCGCTTCGCCGGGACACCACTTGGCTCCGGGCTGTGCTGAGGCCGCCCCCTCCTCCTCCTCTTCTTCCTGGGGCTGTGCCGGGGTCCTCTGGCGCCCCACCCGAGACTTCAGCTGGTGCCGGGGCGGGACCTCGGCCCCTCCTGTCTGCAGCTGCACTCTAGGGACCGGCAGAGCCCCGGGGGTGCCTCCGTTGGCGTCCTGCGTGGCAGCCAGCCGGGGTGGGCGGAAGAAGCCGGGCGCGCCGACGCACACATGAAAGGGTTCGGGTTTTACGAAGGCTTTCATCTGGGGCTCTGCTGGGTCAGAGCGTTCTGACCCCACTTGACTGCCTGCCGCCTGGGAGGCTCAGGGAGCAGCCGTGCCCACCAGGGGCTCTGATGTCACCAGCGCGTGGTCCAGCGGTCCGCAGGCAGGCCCGGGAGGGCGCTGGGTCTTTTCCCTCAGTCCAGCAAGCAGGGCCGGAGCTGCCGGCCACCGCGACCCCTGGGATTGGAGCAAACTTTCCATTGGAAAAATTGAGCTAGAGTTTTTCTGCTCTTGGCTGGTAAAAATGACGTGCGCGTGCGCCAGCCCGCGCACTCTGCAGGCTGCGGGAGCCCCTCTTGCTCCTGAGTGCTTTGGGCTTCCAAGTGGGGAGCCCGTGATGTGGGAGGCGCTCGCACGCCAGGCGCGCTGGACCTCACCTGACTGGCGCGCCGGGATTCCAGCACAGTCCTCGCCTGCCCTGGAGCCTGGCAGGCCTGGGAAGTCCCCCCAGACCGCAGCGAGAGAGCAGCGAGTTCACAGCCCTGACTGCAGAGCCGCTGTGCCTGGGCTCCCGGCGCGGCCCCTCTCGGAGCACAGAGGGGCGGGCGGCCCACCTCAGATGCCGTGGGCCCTTAAGGGGTCGCCCCGCGGAAAAGATTTAGAGCAATAGCACCTGGCCGGGGACAGGCACTGCGTGTCCCCGCTGGAACCTGGAGCTTGCTTCTCTGTTCTTTTTTGTGTTTTAACGACAGTGCGATTTTTGCTTTATTTCTGAACATAAACGATATGTTGGTTTTTTTCTTTTTATTGTTTTAGAAAATCAGCTTTTTGGAGTCTTGGTAAGAATTGGCCTGTTTTTGGAGCTTGATCTATAGATTAGAATTAAGCCCGCAGGATGTTTGGACAGCCGGTAGGTTTCTCTAGTCCTGTGCGGGGGCCCAGGGCACAGCCCCCTGCTCTCCCTTTACTGCTGCCCCTCCCCACGCCTGTGTTAGGCTTCCTCCAAGGTCGAGGATCTGTGATCAGACCCTGAGGAAACAGCAAATAAAATCAAATAGGAAAGGCTGTGTGTGGGTACTAGAGTTGTAGATCTGCTTGGTTTCCAGTTTGTGAAAGTTTTTATTCCGATGGTTAGATTCATCAAAAGTGACCCTTTTCCCAGGCTTTTTTTTTTTTTTAGGCTTTATTTATTTATTTGGGAGAGAGTGCACGAGCCAGGGGAGGGGCAGAAAGCAGACTCCGTGCTCCGCTGGGAGCCGGACCTGGGGCTCGATCCCAGACCTTCGGGAGTGTGACCTGAGCCGAAGCAGACCGCCCAGCCCAACCGACTGAGCCCCCCAGTGCCTTCCCCAGGCTTTTCAAGGAGGTGCTCATTTAGAAAAGTCTCCCCATTTCAGCTCCTCCTCAGGTAGATTCAGAACGTCTGCTCGGCTCCCTGCGATGGTTCCCCGCGTGTTGCTCGAAGCTGCTGTCCCGACCCAGGTTCCGCCGGCTTTACAAACACAGGTCTCGTCTCCGAGGGCGCCTGGCTGGACGCAGCTCCTGGCACAGGCCTGCCCTGCAGCTGCCGGCAGTCTTGGGTGGCTTTGTGTCAAACTTGCTGTTTAATTCTTTACGCTGCAGAATTCAGAGGGTCTTTGTAATAATCGTCTAGCTCGAGTTTCCCTCAGCGTGTGTCTCTTCCAGGCACCGGTGAGAGGACATCTGTGGCCTTTCACCCCCAGAGCAGCCCCTTGTGCCCTATCCGCCAGGCCAGGCGGCGGTCCCGACATTCGGAGAAGTTGTGTGATTTGTCCAGGGTCACACAGCTCTCCCGAGGCCGAGCCCGCTTCCAGCCCTGGCGGTGATCCGAGCCGCCATCCTGCGCTGCCTTCGTGAGAGTCCCGGCGAGTCCATCAGAATTCCCACGAGAGCCCACGGCCCAGAGCGCGAGTGAGGGCGCACAGACAGAGCCCACGCGCTTTGCTGTGTTTCCCGGAGAGAAATCAAGTGTACGTGTGTATAGACTGCAAATATTTGCTTGTCTGTGAACTCGTGTTTCCGTGTTTCCGAGTATTTACTTTTACTGAAGAGATAGGGCCCTCAGGGTAGGGATGAGGCCATCTCCGAGGCGCGGCCACGGCCTGTGATTCTAAGGAAAGCTCTAAAAGACGCGAGAAGGTGGAAAGCAGGTGAGAGCATTCCAGCCTCCGGGGCGGGAGGAGCGCGTCCCTGAGCCGCCCGCAAAGATTTACTCGATGCTTCTCACTTGCTCACTCAGCGTACGTTGAGCCCCTGCTTTGCCAGGCCGTGCTGGGCGCCAGGGTCCGACCGCAGCTGCGGGCAATGTGTCGGCCTCCCTGGGGCTTCCCGTCCAGGGGACGAGGGGACAGTGGCTTACCACAGGGAAGGGCGACACCCGTCCAATGGGTCAGGGCCAGGCTGGGCTGGGACACAGGGCCCCTCTTCGGTCCCGTCCCGCAGCACGTGCTGCTCGGTGCGCCAGGAGCTGCAGGCTGGTCTGGGGTCCCTGTGAGCGGGAGCCGACAGAACGTCGGCCGGGCCTTCTCAGCCAGCCAGCCACGGGCAAGGCGGGAGGGAGCGTGGGGGCCACCGGGCCACGCCTGCAAGCAGCAGCGGCGGGCAGCGGTCTGCTGGCCAGGCCCCGAGCCCGGAGGTGGAGGACGGGGCACTCTGCCCCTGAGGAAGGGAGGGGTGGGCCCGATCCCAAGAGGGGTGCAGGCTGAGCCCCGAGGAAGAAAAAGGAGCTGGGTCTGCAAGGTCCTTGAGCACGTCTTTGGAGTTTAGTTCTTGCCTTTGGGTTTTGGAGAGATCACCCGGCCCTCCCCCACATGCAGGAAGACAGTGGCAGCGGCGCCCTGAGGGGCGCGCAGGCTCGGGGACCAGGGCTGGCGCTGGGGGCGGGTGGTGTGGGGTGAGAGCCGAGCACCCACGCTTTAGCCCCGTAGGGGACAATGGCCACGCCGCTTCCCGGGGCCTGCGCCCACGTCTGGGTGGCAGGGCGTGGCGCCTCGGGACACCTACGGATGAGGGACAGCCGGTCTGGAGGGGCGGGTGCTGGGGAGGGGGGCTGGCGGAGGCCTCCGGAGACCTCGGCCTCTGGGAGCGGGTGGCATTCCCCCAGGTAGCGCGCACGCCTCTGCTCTCTAGGGTTCGATGCGGAGAGGGGACATGTCGTGAGGCCTTGTCCAGTCCCCTTGAGCAGCTGAGCACCCCGACAGGGAACGGCGTGCGGGGGACCCCGGGGGAGGGGCTGCAGGAGGGCAACCGGGGAGCCAGAAGAGTGTGGAAGGGACGTGCTTTGTAGGGCTGGTGCGCGGAGCACTGCAGGGTGCGGCCCGGAGTGGTCCTTAGGCCAGGGGGTGCGGGGGCTGCTGACCCCCAGAGCCCGGGCTGCCCTTTGAAGCACAGACAGACCTGGCCTGCAAGCTCCGGAAGAAGGCAGGCCCGCGTGGGGGGTCTGCCCTCGAGCAAGGGGGCTCCGGGCACACGGAGGTCGGCCGGCCCTGGGCCAGCACCGGGGCCCCCGGGGAGCTGCTGTAGGTGCCCAGGGCGGGCCCACCCGGGCCCTGGGCCTGGAGCAGAGGAGGAAGACAGAGGCAGGCGACAAGGGACGGAGGAGAAGGGGAGGGAGTGCGCTTAGTTCCGTCTGGGCTGCGATTCGCTTCGTGGGGTTTGGGTTCGTCGCCTGTGCTGAGAGGTCGCCCAGCTCTTTTGTCGGTGTGATCCCGGGACATGTTTTATGAAGGCTTCGGCGTCTGAACTGGAGAAACTGGATACAGATGGGTCTGAACTGGATGCGCACGAATGGCATTCCCGGGGTCAGTAGGGGCCGCCCCCTTGGCGTGTGTCCGGGCGGCAGCAGGCAGCGGACGTTCCCCGACCCCGACGCAGGGCAGGCGCCGCCGCCACCGCCCGTGGGAACCCTGCTCGCCCACCGGGCCGTCTGGTCTCGCCTGGGGCTGAGGGCCAGACTGCAGTCAGGCCAGAACCCGTGACCGCTTCAGAGCTGACCTGCCTCCCGTCGGTTTCCTCCAGACATGCCTGAGTGCGGCCCCCGCGGTTAGCGTGGCGACGGTGCTCCCCGCGGCCCGGGGGTCTTCCGTGCGCCTGCCCGCCCCAGGAGGGTCCTCGCGTGGCAGGGGCTAGGCTGCTGCAGACGGCGCGTTTTAAATGCGTGTGGAGTCCCGGGTGAGCCCCCAGGGGCCCCTCCGTGATGCGCAGCGGCAAGTGTAATAACAAGTGGCCGAGTGATGGGGGCTGGCCGTGCGTCAGGCGGTATCTTGCAGGTTGGCGCGTGTAATTTCCCTGAGGCGGCAGCAGCTTTTACGAGGCGTGTGTTCTGAGCCTGTTTTACGGAGGCGGAGAGGAGCCCCAGCGCCGAGCCCCCCAGCACCGCCATGGCTCCCTAAGTTCCTCACCGGTGCTCTAAAGCCAGCGTGGTGGGTAGACGTGTCGCTCTCGTTTTAAAAACAGTCTATGCTTATTGGAGGACACGTGGAAAAACGAGGGAACTACCGATCAGCCCTGACCCTGCTCCTCGGCGATGGGCACCTGACGTTCGGCGCAGGCCTGAGGGGTCTGCTCTGGGGGCGAGGGGCGGGCCGGGCCAGAGTGCCCTCGCTCTGCTGCCCCCCTCCCCCCGGGGCCGGCGGCGCAGGGACGCCACAGGAGCCGGGCAGGGGAGTGCGGAGGGCCGCGCGGGGAGGACGGGGACTGCAGAAGCCCGGCCCCGGCTCCACCGCACCGCTGCTGGGCCTCGCGCTGAGCTGACTGGACTCGATTTTCCTCAGCACGCCAGGCCGCTGTGCTGTCGGAGGCACGCCGCCCGGTGAAGCTCAAGTTCCGTGGAGGAAGAAGCCGGATCCTTACTTAGACCGAGCTTTCCCTACGCTCTCAGGCAGGCATGGCCTCCCTTCTCCCCGGATTTTGGATTTCGCGCCCAGCCCGATCCCCCATTCCTGGCTTCCCCACTGGGGCTGTGAGGCGGGGTCACAAGGGCAGGCCCTCCGTAGGAGAGTGGGAGGCGCAGACCCTCCTGGAACTTTCCTGCTGTTCTCGGGCAGGAGCCTCCAGGTCTCTGAGCAACAGGGATGTGGGGCCTGTGGCCGTAGGGGCCGCTCCCCGGGGCCCTCGGGCTGGGCCCTCAGAGCCTCCTGCTGGGGGCGCAGGCGCCTCGGGGTCTGTCTCTGCTCCTCCCACAGCCCCAGCAGCGGCCGCGGACGCTGGCCTGTTCTCCGCGCAGGCCCCCAGGGCACGAGAGCAGCACCCCTGCAGGGGCGCCCCTCTGGGCAGCAGGGCTCAGGCTGGGCAGGGCCTTTGGGGTTCAGAGCAGCTCTGGGCACCGGCGGGAAACCTGGCTGCGGCCGTGTGTGCTGTGGGCGGATGGCTTGCACCCTGGGAGAGGGTCCCCGAGGCCCTTGCCGAGCGGGTGACCTCGTCCCTTGCGGGCGATGCTGCACTGTGAGCGCCCACCCTGCTGCTCGCTCACCGTTCACGCAGCGAAGGCGAGTGTCTGGAATATTCTGTGCTTAGTTCTAGACGCTGAGTGAATAAAGTGGGGTGTGGGGCGGCGTGAGGACAAAGAGAGGGCAGGAAGGGGGTCCGGCTCCGGTTGGAACAGCATCCGGGGAGACCTGACTCCGAGCAGAGCCCTGAGGAAGGGCGGGAGCCTGGCCATGTCGGGGGAGCATTCTAGGCGGGCAGGGGACGGTGGGATGAGAGACCCCAAAAAGAACAGGCCACGCTCTTGTGGAGTGAGCGGGGGCCGAAGTCAGGCCCGGGGGTTCCTGTGAGGTGGGGGGGTCCGGGGGACGCCGGGGCTGTGACCTTGCCCCTGTCAGCAGGCCACCCTGGCCGCTGTGGGGGGCCAGCCGGGCTGGCCGTGGGGGAGCCTGCGTCACAGGCACGATGAGCCGTGGTGACGAGGGCTGCGTTCTGGACTGGCCGCGGCTTGGCCGTGCCTGTTCCTGAGGGTGGTTGGTGGCGGGCGGGACTCCCGTCCAGACAGACGGTGCGGCTTCGGGGAGCAGGTGGCTGTCAGCCGAGGTCCCCTGAGCCAGAGCCCTCCTGGGGGCACGCTGGGGAAGGAAGCACGTGGGCTTCGGGGAAAGCGTGCGTCCGAAGCACAGCGGTCACTTGAAGGCTTGAGCAGGACTGTCCCTCCGGCGCCCCCGCTGTGCTGTGCACCAGGAGCTCGGGGCTCAGGACGTCCCGAGAAGCAGGCCAGGCCGCGTCCCGGACGCCTGGAGGACGCTGCGGGCTTTCACCCTTCTGCTCTCCCATGCCCCCATCCTTGTCGGTGGCACCGCGGCCGGGAAGTCCACGGGGACTGAGTGCGGAGAGGCCTTTGGTGCGGCCGCGGCCCCCACACGTGCTCTGCCGTCTGCTGTCAGGACTTGGACAGGTGCTCGGGGGGGTTTCCTGCTTTCATGCCAGGCAGGTGTGCTTGGGGCAGAGGGGCCAGAGGGGTGGGGTGGCTGGGGACGGCCACGGCCCCTCCCTGTCCGGAGCTGTCCTTGCTGTGGTCCCGCACGGTGACTCTGTGACCTCGTGGCGTGAGGCAGCTAGCTCGGAAGGGCAGGTGATCCTGGCAAAGAGAGGGGACAGGCTTGGACTTTCCTGCTTTCAGTGCGTCCCGGGCCAAGAGCGCGTCCGTGGAAGCGAACGAGCTGGTCCTTGTTCTGCAGTTTGCTCAGAGAATTAAGGAAAAAAGAATAAGCAGGATGATCAAGGCTTCGATGGGGCTTGGTCACACTTACGGGCTGTGGCACCAGGCTCCCTCCCGAGGCTATAGGGTCTTTGGTTTAGTGCCCCAGCCTGGCCTCTGCCTCCTGTTTCGGGGTGGGGTGGGTCGGTGCGCCCCTGGTCAGGCTGGAGCAGCTCCTGGCCCTGAGCCCCCCGCCCCAGAGGGAGACACAGCCGGACATTTCTTAGCATGGGAAGAACAGGTTTTACCCAGTGACTGATACCAGGGAAGAGTGGCAGGTGATGGCTCCCGGGGGAGACGCAGGTGGGAGGGGTAGGGAGGTGAAAACATCATGCAGGGCTGGTGAGTGTCGAGGCCTCTCTGGCCGGCTGTGCCTGCTGGTAGGGTTCTGTCCTCCCCCGGAGACGGGAGAGGGGCCCATCCTTCCCGATGATTCCACGTCCGAGGAGTGGCCGGCAGGTCACCGGGAGCCCCTCCTGGGTTAGAGGGGATACATGCACACAAATGCTAGTCCCCCCAGTAATTGCTCTAAGGGGGGGCGGGGGCTGTGATCCCAGAAGCAAGGCCTTCGGCGGCTGGACACCCCGCGCATCCCGTGTTCCCATGTGCCCTCGGCGCTCACAGGGACCGGGAGGTGTGCTGGCGTGGGCCTGGCGGGTGGGCCTCCTTCAGTGGAGGCGGGCGCACCTCCTTACGGCCTCCCGTGCCGCGCAGCCACTGCCCCTGTCCCCTCCACAGCAGTCCCGGCCCCGGGGAAGCCCCGTGCGGGTCTGGACGCGGCCGGAGGCCCCGGGCCCCGACTCACACCGTGTGCCTCTGTCTCTGCAGCTCCCGTCTACGGGTCCGTCCTGAGCATTAGTGACGAGGCCGCCAGGGCGTGGGCCCTGAGCGAGCCCCTCAGCACGCGTAGCTATGTCCGGGGTACGCCCTGCCCCAGGCGGACACGGACGTGTTTGGGCGGCTCTCGGGCCCTCCCGCTGACACGCGTCTCTCCCACGCGGCTCGGCGGTTCAGGCACATAGAAGCGATCCTGGGTGGCCCCGTGGCAGAGGCGAGCCCTGTGGGCGCCAAGCAAGTGAGTAGCAGAGGGAGCTCCCCAGCTGTAGCACGGCTCCCGGCGGCGGCCAACCCCACGGTCGGGGCGCTGAGCCGTGCGGCGCTGGCTGGCGGGGGTGGGGGTGGCCCAGCGCGGCCCGCAGGGGTGCTCCCGCCGCTGCATGTGGCGAAGTGGCCTGGTGGGCTGACCGGCACGCCCCGAGCGGAGTTTAGGACGGACTGTGCCGAGGAGTCAGCCCTCGCGGGTCCAAATTGTGCCGAGGAGTCAGCCCTCGCGGGTCCAAATTGCCCGCGGCCGCTGTAGCCGAGCCGAGGGGAAGCCACAGCGGGAGCCACGGCGAGAGCATGCCGCCCCGGGCAGTGGGGGGGTCCGGCGGGGGGCCCGGGCTCAGGCTCCAGCCTGGCGTTCTCAGCTCATTGCTGGCCTGGCTTCGATTTGATTGGCTTCTTCTTTACTCGTGCTGCGCACTGCGGTGTGCGTGTTCCCGCCAGGTTTAGGGTGGTTAAATGCTAAAGCAACGTTAACGGACGTTGAAGCATCTGAAAATCCAAAGTCATTTCTCAGCTTTGAGCTTGAGCTCCAGCCTGGGGGTGCTAGCCTGTCTGTGGCCCTGAGACACCGGTTATTTTAGGGGTCCTTCTGGAAGGTCTTAGGGGCTCAAGCCCCATGTGCTTTCTCTCCCGCGATGAACCCCTGGGTGCTTTGTCCCCTAATCGCCCGATGCCCTCGATTGGGCACTCACGTGGCCTCATGGGAGGCGTGCGCCGTATGCCGTCTCTGCTGGTCCTGCCGGGCGGGGCAGCCTCCTGGGGGCCTTCCCGGGCTCCTTCTGGTGGGGTGTTGGGGGTACGGCCCCGCGCCCGCGCCGCTGTCCTGGGCTGGGCCCCCTGCCGTAACAGGCGGAGGTAGGGGCATCGTTTCTCCCATGTGGGGTGTGATCTGCGTTTCTGGATAGTCTTTCCTCAGCGTGGAGTGGGAGCTTTGTGTATACCTTTCTCCTCCGGGGGCATCTGTCTCGGCGACCCCGGTGATGTCCGTGGTACCAGGAGCTACGTCGTCCCCCTGGGTCCCAGCTCCCAAGACACAGCCTGCAGGGGCAGAGGTCAGGGGGCATCCGGGGCTCCCAGTCTGGCAGCAGCCAGGCTCCTGCTCCGCGCAGACCTGGTCGAGGGAGCAGACGCCCTTCAGCCGCGCAGAGGAAGGCCCCTGGAGGCAGGGTGCCGCCCTGCATGTTGGCGAGGCCGGGCTGGCTTGGGGGTGGGGTGAGACGCAGTCCGGGTGGCACCCATAGCGTTTCCTGACTCCTAACTCCTCTGAGTCTCCTCGTGCGCCCGGGTCATGGCAGGGGATGGCCGGCGAGCCGGGCTGCTCCTGGGACCCTCTCCCGTGTCTCTGGGAGGACAGGAGCTGAGCACCTGCCGCCCCCCTCGTTGCTGCCAGAATTGAGCACTGCCCCGTCTCAGGGCTCTGACGTCCTGTCCCAGGCACGCGTGCCGCCGCTCCCAGCCCCCACTCACCGGCACCCTGTCCCCACTCCCTCCAAGCCCATCCCACCGGCCCCGGACAGCTTGTCCCTGCTCCTGCCGCTGGCGCGGGTCTGCCCCTCCGTGTCACGCCCCGGGGCTGTGGGCCTCGAAGCCCGAGGCGCCCTCTTGGGCACAGAAAGTGGGCTGTGGGCGGCCGCGTGCCTCCTGCCTTCTCCCCGTCCCCTCAGCCTCCCCCCACAGCCCCGCCCAGGGCCCGGCCTGTGGCCTGTCTGGAGTGCTGCCCGTCCCGCGGGGGCTCCCGCTGCCGCTGGGGGGCCCAAGGCTGGGGGAGCGTCACAGAGCGCCTCGGCTCTCTGCCCATGGCCCCCAGCCCCGTGTCCGGGGGGTGTTTCTCCTCCCTGGGTGGTGAGATGGGCGCAGCGCCCCTCGGCGGCGTGTGCGGCTCTGTCGGGTCGGGGATGTGTCCCTGCGGTCGCCCCGCACCCAGGACGGGTCTGGAGGGGCCGGGTCTGCGTTGGCTGAAGGGACGTGTGGCCGTCGCTGGAGCAGAAGCTGAGACAGAACCCGCGCGCGCGGGGAGGCGCGGGGAGACCGGCGGAGCCGGGTCGGGGGTGGAGTGTCTCAGGTCTCAGGAGGGCCGCTGTCCGGTGAGCTGGGCTCAGGCTCCGGTGCGTCGCCGCTGATGGCGCGAGGGACCTCTCAGGACCGTTTCCTCACCGAGTCGGGGGTCCTTGTACGGTATCTGCCATGTACCCTGGAGCCCAGTCATGGCCCTTCTGGGCGTGGCCCAGCCGCCAGGGCCCCACCTCCGGCCGCGTCCGGCCGCGTCCTGCCGCCTCCCCACGTCGTCTTGGCCGGGCCTTCCCGCCTGGCAGGACCGGAGCTGCCGGCCCCCGTGTGCGGCCAGTCGTCTGGCTGGGGGACCCGCCGAGCTCGGGTGGCAGCGTCGTCTCTGTCAGGAGGCACGGGGTCGGCGGGAGAGGGGAGGTAGATGCGCGGTGGCCTCCACGGCTGATCGAGCGTCCCTGAGTCCCTGACGCAGCATTGGCTGCAGTGAAGGGAGCCTGGAAGACGCGCCCGCGAGCTCAGTCACAGGCGCCGCTGCTCACTGACCGCGTGCCCCCACTGCTGGGGCCCGTGGCCGCCCCAGTTTGCTGGCGGTCACCCGGAGGAAGGGGCTCCTGTTGAGCGCGGGCGGCCTCTCTCCCTGGTGCCTGCTCCCCGCCCCCCCAGTCCCAGCACACGCGCACACACTCGTGCTCACGCATGTGTGCACACGCACGCGGCCGCAGCCTTCCTCCTCCGCTGTCCTCTGCTTGTCCCTGAAGTCAGGCTCTGTGTGGCTGCTGCGACACCTCGGGCACGTGGCCAAGCCCAGGACTGACTTCCCCGTGACTCCCAGCAGAAGCAGCCAGCGAGTGGGGCTCTGTGGGGTCTCCGTCCACAGGCCGGTCGGCAAGAGACAGAACCTCCCCAGGGGCCGTGGCAGAGGCGGGGAGTGGAGGGACGAGGGTGGCTCAGTGAGCTGCTGACCCTGCCCCCGCCTGGGGAGACGGGACAGGGATTGCGACGGCTTCTGTGCACCCATGCTGCGCGCTGTGAGCGAGACACAAGGCTGTCTCCGTGAGCGAGGGCTGGGGGGACAGCCGAGCTCGAGGCACAGGATGTGCCCCCATAGGCTCTCGGGGCACGGGCCGCATCAGTGCCGCCCTCCGCCCAGCTGCAGGGGTGGGCCCGGGACACCTGGAGCCGCAGGGGCAGCCCTGAGCCAGTGCCAGGAGGGGACAGCGTCCTTCCTGGAAGGCAGCGTCCCCTGGAAGGGGACGGAGCCACCTCACACTGTTCCTGAGTCGGCTGAGGACCCATGTGGAGCTGGAAGCCACAGCATCTCGTCCCAGCTGGTCGGAGTAACCGCCTGCTGGAGGGGGTCCCGCGTTGGCGGAGCTGGCCACTCGTCGCCGTGGTCCGATGGTGCCGGGGCTCGGGGGCGTGCTGCTCTGGACGGTGGCCCGTGTCCCACAAAGTCCCCACAAAGGGGAGGGCACCCCCACTTGTTTGCTGCGTTTGAGTCTGGCCCTGCAGGGCCCGTGCCCCCTCCTGGGCCACCCTGGGCGCAGGGAGCCAGGGACACGGGGTGCCGCGGGCCGTGCTGCACAGAAGGGGAGCAAAGCAGACGAGAGACGCCGTGGCCTCTGACGCGGGTGATGCCGACGGAGCCCCGGCGAGCCCCGTGTCACAATGCATTGAGGACGACAGGGCACGCGGAGTCCCGGTGTCCGGGTGCAGCATGCTGTGCATTTTCTCCCCTTGGCAGGTCAAGGCCGGCGGGGGCAGCCTCAGTGGGCCCCCCCAGCAGGGTCTCCTCCGTGCACGCTCCGTCTGTACAACAGCCTCACCCGGAGGAAGGTAGGGGGAGGCACGGCGGGCGCGGGGGGCCCTGGGGAGCGGAGCCCGGGGCAGCGCGCCTTGAAGGGAGAACCTTCCTGGGGAGCTCGTGGGCCGGGAGCCGGCTTTTGGAGAGGCCACGTGGTGGCGGCAGCTGTCACCACGTCCGCTGAGCACAGCGGGCACATGGCGGGGGGACGGACACACGGGGACCCGGGCGGCGTGGTCGGGAGCAGTCCAGGTTCTCAGAAGAAGGCAGGATCGGCTCCCACTCGAGTGGGCTCTGCTTGGGGAGTCGTGCTCACGTGGCCGTGGCTGCAGCCGTGGGCTGAGCGCACTTTCATCCGTGAGCACGGTGGCCGACGGCAACCCCGGCGTCCGCAACTGTGGTCAGCGGACCGGGACCGTTGTTGAATTGTGGGTGAACAAGCCCCGCCCCTGTCGCCGCCTGCGGTGACCCTGCAGCCGCCGCCTCCACGCTGATGCTCGTCTCGTCTCCGTTTTTGACGAAGGACGTGTTCGTACCTCAGCACGGGAAGCGGGTGACGTGGTACTGCTGCGGGCCCACCGTCTACGACGCATCTCACATGGGGCACGCCAGGTAGGGGCCGCCGCCGGGCACCCGGCACGGCCACGACGCTGCCGTGTCACCCCGTGGCCGGCGTCTGGGGCCGCACGCAGACTCTTGTTCCACAGGCCTTGGTTTCCCCAGCCCGCAGCTGTGGCGGGAGCCCGGGTGTGGGGTAGGCCGGGCCCTGCGCGGGGCAGTGGCTGGCTGGTGGCAGGGCCTCGGAAGCCTCGTGGGCCGGGGAGTGTGGCAGGTGGGTGAGGGCCGTGAGATGTAGGGGGGCGGTGGGACGCGGGGGGGCGTGG
>JAPYYJ010001678.1:0-13859 GCA_028533885.1 Nasua narica | reverse complement strand
GAGCACCCTCTGCCCCCCGTGCCCCCCGCTCGCCCGCCCCCCGTTCGCCCCGCTCATACGTGACACGTACCCACGAGCACCCTCTGCCCCCATGCGCCCTGCTCGCTCTCGACACAGACCACGGCAGCGACACAGGGACGGGGCAGGAGCTGGGACGGCTCTGCTCTAGACGCACCCACCTGCCGAGCGGCACAGGCTGATTTTGAAGCGAACTTGAATTAGCAGGAAATGTGTGTTGCAAACTCCAGAGCAACCGCTTAAAAAACAAAACCACACACACAAAACCAGCTAGAAAGGGAGTGTAACGGACAAGCTAAGGAAGAAGAGAAAACGAAACCATATGAAATGCTCCATGAAAACCTCAAGAGGCAGGGACGCCCCAGCGGCTCCATCGCTCAGCACGTGACTCTGGATCACAGGGTCGGGACTTCAAGCCCCTACTGGGCTTGGACGTTACTTAAAAAATGAAATAAAATAAAACCACAAGAGGCCGAATGAGTAGGAGACAAAAACCAGGAACAAAGAAAAGGGCAACGAACAGAAAACAGTAACAAACCTGTTAACCCCAGGGCGCCAAGAGTCACCCGAATGTGAAGGGCCGGCTCAGGCACAGGAGGTCAGGCCCTAGGGGCGCGCCGTCTCCAGGAGCCCCCCTTCGGCGCGCAGAGGATGCTAGAAGCAGAGAAATACACCGTGCCAACCACCCTGGCCCGAAGCAAGCAGGGGCAGCTGTCCGAATCTCAGACACAGCAGACTTCAAAGCCAGGGAAGGGTGAGGGATAAAGAAAGCATTTCACGAGGAAAGGTCAGTCCGCCAAGGACACAGCAAGCCACGGGGCACACCCCCTCACAACAGTGGTGATCGAACCGCAGGACCCAGAGAACCGACCACCGGAGTCTGAGACTTCGACACCCTCAGAAACGAAAGGACGCAGCAGGCCGAAAACGCTAAGGCCCTCGCTGACCTCAACAACCGCCCGTCAGTGGGGTGTCACCAACGCGTAGCCACCCTCGTCCAACGACAGCACGATGCACGCTCCTCTTGAGCTCGCGGGGCACACTCACCCAGACAGACCGCCTTCTGGGCCACGAAACGCAGCCCCACCAATTTCACAGAATAGAAATCCTGTGTCTGTCTTCAGACACGGTGGGACTGAACTAGAAATCAGTGACAGGAACATTAGTGAGATACCCAAAATCCATGAATAAAGAACACACGTCGAAAAAAACACACAGGTCAAAGAAGAAGTCTCAAAACAAATTTTAAAATGTTTTAAACTAAAACGAAAATGAGGGCACGATTCGTCAGAGGCTGTGGGATGCGGCCAAGCCAGTGCCAGGAGGGAAGTGCGCAGTGCTGAATGCATGTGGCGGAAAGGAAGAAAGGTCTAAAAGCGGTATTTTTTTTTAAGATTTTATTTATTTTTGACAGACCAAGATAGTGAGAGAGGGAACACAAGCAGGGGGAGTGGGAGAGGGGGAAGCAGGCTCCTCAGTGAGCAGGGAGCCCGATGCGGGGCTTGATCCCAGGATCCTGGGATCATGACCTGAGCCAAAGGCAGATGTTTAACGACTGAGCCACTCAGGCGCCCCTAAAATCAATCATCTATGTTTCCTCCTCAAGAAACTAAAAAAAAGAACAAGTCAAATCCAAAAATAAATAGGAGAAAAGAAGTAATTAGAGCAGAAACCAATGAAATTGTCAATATGAAATAGAAAAAAAAAATCAATGAAATAAAAGCTGGTCCTTCGAAAATATCAATCAGTTCAATAAGCCTCTAGCCAGGCTAAGAAAAAGAAAACACAAAGTACTAATATCAGAAATGAAACAGGGGACTTCATTAGAGACCCCCATAGAAAATAAAAGGATAAGAAAGAAAGACTCTACTGTAAATGTGATAACTTAGATGAAATGGACCAAGTTCTTGAAAGACACAATCTGCCAAAATTCACACAAGGAAAAAAAGATCTGAGTAGTCCCGTATCTATTACAAATACTGGCTTAATAATAACCTTCCAAACCAGAAAGCACCAGGCCCGGATGGGCCCACTGGTGAAGTCTACCTACCATTTAAGGAAGAAATTACACCCGTCCTGTCCAGTCTCTGTCAGAGGGTAGAAGCAGAGAGAATACTTCCTAATGCATTCTATGAGCCCAGGATTCCCCTAATCCCCAAATCACAAAAAAGACATTAAAAGAAAACTACAGACCAATGTCTGTCATGGACACAGACGCAAAAATCCTCAACAAATCAAATCAGATCCAACAGTGTATAGAAAGAATTATATCCGCAACCAAGTGGGTTTATCCCATCTACACAAGACGCATTCGCCATTTAAAAATTCATTAATGTAATGCATCCCATCAAAAGACTAAAAGCAAATCACATACTAGGTTCACATCAACAGATGCAGAAAAAGGGGCCCCTGGGTGGCGCAGTTGGTTGAGCGACTGCCTTCGGCTCAGGTCATGATCCCAGAGTCCCGGGATCGAGTCCCACATCGGGCTCCCAGCTCCATGGGGACTCCGCTTCTCACTCTGACCTTCTTCCTTCTCATGCTCTCTCTCACTCTCTCTCTCTTTCCTAATAAATAAATAAACAAATAAAATCTTTAAAAAAAAATAGATGCAGAAAAAGCATTTGACAAAATGCAACTCTCGTTCATGATAAAAACTCCCATTAAACTAGGAATAGAGGGAACTTTCTCAGCTTGATAAAGACTATCCACAAAAATCCTATAGCCAACATCCTATTTAATGGTAAGCAACTCAAAGCTGTTCTGCCAAGTTGAGGTACAGGGCAGAGATGCTCCCTCTTACCGCTCCTTTTCAACACTGCACCAAAAATCCTTGCTAACGTAATAAGACAAGAAGAAGAAATTAAAGGTATACAAATTGACGAGAAAAACAAAGCCGTCTTTGTTCGAGACGACATGATCACCTACATAAAAACTCTGAAAGAATAAACAAAAACTCCTGAAATTAATAAGCAATTACTGTGACGTGGTAGGATGCAAAGTTAATATACTAAAGCCAATTGTCTTCGTATCTACCAACAGGAAACAGACTGTCCACATTTAGACATGGAATACCGATCGCACTACAACTAGATGAGTTCTCAGGCCGAAGAGACAGGGAGGAACCGTAAGTGCATACTACCAATGGAAAGAAATCAATGCGAAAAGACCAATAATCTATGATTCCAACAAAACTGACATTCTGGAAAAAGTGAACCTATAGAGACAACGAACTGATGGGAGACGGCCAGCGGTGGGGCTGGGGGTGGGAGGGAGATAAATAAGCAGAGTGTGGAGGACATTTAGGGCCGTGAAAGTCCTCCCCGTGATACTATGAAAGACGGACACACATCACCATGCCTGTGTCCAGATCCACGGGAGGCACGATGGCAAGTGTGACCCTGACGTACACGACAGACTCTGGGTCACTGCGATGCGTCAGTGTGGTCTCGTCCTTGGTAATAAATACACACTCTGGTGACCGCAGGGGTGGGGCACACACGTGTGGGGACAGCGATGTTTAAAAAATCTCTATCATCCCCTCAACTTATTGTAACCCTAAAACTGCTCTAGAAAGTGGAGTATTGAGAAAAAAGACAATTTGGGCCACCTGGGTGGCTCAGTCGGTTAAGCATCCGACTCGACGTTGGCTCAGATCATGATCTCGGGGTCATGGGATCGAGCCCCGCATGAGACTCAGCGCTGGGCATGGTGTCTGCCTGAGATTCTCCGGCTCCCTCTGCCCCTCCCCACCGGCTCCCCTCCCCCTCTCTAAAAAAAAATAAAAACAAAAATAAAAGAACAAAGTACTTCCACTCATGGCAGCATGTGAATACCTTCAAGACATTAAAACAAAAACTAAAAAACCCCCAATTAAAAAGCAGACAAAGGATCTAAGGGGGAGATCTCTCCAAAGACCCACAAACAGCAATTCGTACATGGAAAGCCGCTCAGTATCCTCAGTTGCTAGGGAAACGCAAATCCCGACCGAGAGACTCCCCTTCACCCGTGCGGATGGCAAGGACCACGAAGACGGGACCGCAAGCCCCACGGAGGGTGTGGGGGCCGTAACCTCCAGCCATACTGGCGGGGACGCCGCACGGCAGGGCCTGGAGAACGCCAGGCAGGTCCCTGGAAGGGCGCGCAGAATTACCGTTCTGCCTGCAGGGCCACCCCGAGCGCAGACCTGGGAAAATGAAAACACGTCCCCGCAGACCTCGTACTGGTGTTTGCAGCCGCGCCGTTCCCGGGGGCCACGACGTGGAAGCCACCGCACGCCGGCCCACGGCAGCATGGACGGTGTGGTCCGCGCACAGAGGGGAGCCTGGCTCCGCCGTAACCAGCTCCGGGGCAGGGGTGGGGAGGGACGTGAGCGCGGGGTCGGGGGTCAGAGCCGGCAGCAGTCTGCGGGGGGGGGGCATGAGCCCAGGCAAACCCGCGGAGACAGACGGCGCGTCAGCGGTGGCCAAGGGCGGCCGGGAAGCAGGACGGGGTCGCTAGCGGGTACGAAGGTCTCTGTTCGGCGGCAGGTGGGGATGAAAGTGTCCTAAAATTGGCGGCGGTGATCGCCTTTGGGCCGCGTGTACTAAAAAACACCGAACCGCTCACGAGCGGCATGGTACATGAACTCTATCTCAACCAAGTATTCCTTACACACACACACACACACACACACACACACACACACACACACACGCCCCAGCCCTCTCCCTGCTGCCCGCCCGCACACCAGCAGAGGGCGCGTGTCTGCAGCGCGGGCCCTGGGAAGGGGTCTGGCCCCTGGGGAAGACGCGCCCACCCGGCAGCCGGGAGCCTCGAGCCCTCGGACGGGGACTCTGCCGGGCCAGTTCCTGTTTTTGCAGCCTGTCGGCCTCGCGGCCCAGCTCACAGCCGAGCGAGTGAAAACAGCCGGTGTGAGCACACCGGGCCCAGGGCGAGGCGTGCAACGCACCCTCTCCACACGCTGAGGTAACCCAGTGCCCAGGGGGGGACCTTTATGGTGCAAGGCGCTTTCCGAATCCCACCTACAAAATCATGACGTGTTCCCAGAAACAACCCGCATCAGTTTCAGACGCCGCTTTCCAAAGACTCACTTGAGCTCAGTGCCCCACTGTCTGAAAGAGAAATTGATGGGGTTTGGGTGCCCGGGGGCCGGCTGCTGGGCTGCCGCCTCTCCCGCCAGCTCTCCGGGGCCGGCTTCCACGGCGAGGACGTTTCTGGCTTTCTCTGCGGAAGCATCCAGATGTGGGCTGATTGCATCTGAAAGACAGGCAAACAGACGTCGGTGCCCCACGCTTCCACGGGAGAACGGACCCGGGCGCCATTGGCCACGGGACAGAACCCGTGGTGGTGTCGGTCACCTAAGGCCCTTCCGTGTTTGTGACATGTTTCAAAGCCCCTGGGGCCGGGAGGGGCCCGGAGGGACCAGGGTCCCCTGCGCGGTCTCCCAGATGAGCAAATCGGCAGGAAACTGTGGCCAAGGTCCACTAGCCGGTGCTGATAAGGGACGCTCCCGGGATCAGCCGTTATGTGGAAAAGCAAAGTGGAGATCAGATCACAAACACCATGCGTCTGAGGAAACAGCCGAATGGGAGTGCCCCGCAGACGCATACACATGTGGGCGGTGGCGACCCTAGGAGCAAGTCTGCGCATCCCAGAGGAGTGGTTCAGAAAGGTCACAGAAACGCGGCCATTAAAGCGTGATCGAATCTCAGAAGAGCTTTAAAACATCAGCTTTTGAAATACCAAAGGTTGGTGTGTGAGATTTGTTTCAAAATACCATAAAGAGGGTCAGGGGGTCCGGGAAACCAGAAGGGTCCGTGAAATACTAATTTTGGGAACCAACCCGGAAATGTGGGCTGACATTACAGGTTCTCTCTATGCATAAAACTCCTCATAATAACTTTTTTTAACATTTTGAAAAAGCATCCCCAACTGCGAATACTTTGTATTCTCCGCGGTGGGATCCTCCCCGAGGGCAGGGGATGTCTGCAGAGGACAGCCTGCCCTCCACAGCCCCTCCACAAAGAGCCCCTACTCCGGCAGCATGAGTCAGGAGCGGCCGGAGCACACACACCGAGGAAGAGGCGACTTCTCGTGGGGGGAGCGGCGGATCGGAGTGGCTCAGGAGGGCGTCCGCCGAGGGCCCTGAGCGCTGGCGGGGAAACCAACCGCAGCCACGGGCTCTCCCCGCACAGGCGCGTCTCTCAGCCCCCGGGGCAGCGTGGGAAAGACTCCGAGAACCCGCAGGGAAAGCACGCCGTGTGGGACAGGAGGAAGCGAGGGCCGCGTGTCCGTCAGGGGAACGCGGCTGCGGCCCAGAGCAGGACAAGCAGGAAGGACGCTGGGGGACAGAAGAACCGGGGGTGGGCTGTGGGCCGTAACACCCAGTGACGGAGGCCGGAAGTCACGCCTCAGCACGGATTCCCGACTCCCGGGCCGAGTCACCACCCACGGCACGCTCGGCACACGGCCGACGCAAACACATGCAAGAAGGGCGCACGAACTAACCGAAGGTCACGCGGGAGCCTGGGGTTCTGGAAGGCACCGCAGGGACCTCTGGGGGAGTGAAGGGAGGACCCCGCCCACAGCTCCAACCACAGCGGCCCCTCTTCCCTCCACAGACTGGAGCTCCCGAGATTGGAAAGAGTTCCAATAAACAAAAACCCAGGTCAAACACTGGGAACTGGGTCCAGCCCCGACCCTCGGAAGAGAAATCCCGCACGGCAGGTGCCACGACCGTACCCGCCAGGGTGGGTGGCCGCCAGCGGGGATTGTGCCAGGCGGTGGCCCAAGAGGGGCACCCCCGTTTCTTCGGGGAACGGCAGCACCCGAGCTCAGGCTTCCAAGCGCTACTCCTCACAGAGCTCGTCGCAGTGAAGACCCACGAGTCGGGCCAGGATGTGGATGCGGCGCCTGGGCCCCGTCTGCAGCCGGGCCGGCCTCTCCTTCTGCACGGCCGGGGGCAAGGTGAGCAGCAGCCCCGCTGCGGGCGCGGGCCTTCCAAGAAGGTCTCCTGCCCAGAGAACCCCGGGCCCCCCTGGAAACACTTCCTAGGGAGCGCGAGGTGCAGGGGCCAGCTGAGACAAGGGACGGGAGGCCGAGGGGATGCTGGCAGAACACTCCGTCTCTGAAAGGAATTATTTCACGTGAAAAAGAAGCAACTTCCCAGTTTTGCCATGACTGTCATTTTGCCTCATCTTCGGTTTTTAAACAACTGCGTGAGATTTCCTTAATTAAAAGCAGAGCTGCGAGCTTCCTCCTCCGCCGGCGTCCGCACATCAGCATTCGGGAGCCGCCTGGAGGGGACACAAACTAGGTCACGGCACGGCTTCCCGGAGTCCAGCCAGCAGCGACCGGGTCCCCAGCTCCGGTCAGGAGACGCTGTGCTGAAGGCTTAGGGCATTCAGATGTCTGCTCTTTTTAAACACGGCAACTCGGACGCATCTGGCAGCCGGGCTCCCTTCCTCTCCCTCTGCGTCAACGCGGCCAGGACCCCGCTCGTCCACGGAAGGGGGAAAGCCACAGAGAAGGCCATTCCCACAGGTGGCCCAGAACGCGGCAGAAGGGAGGTCACTGTGGGAGTCGGAGGACAGCGCGAGCTGGAAGGAAAAGGTTTCTTTCCCCCTCATCAGAGCGAGTTTTAACCCAGACGACAGAGCAGTGGTCAGAGGCAGAAGGGAAATCTCCTAAGTGAGGGCCGAGTGCGTCCCCAGGCACCAAAAAGGAGGGGCTCCCTGTGCCCCGAGTGGGCCGGTCCGCGCATCCTGCCCGGCTGGTTCCGCCCCGGGGGGGAGCCTTGCGACCAGGAGCCAGCAGAGGAGAGGGGCTCACATGCACTGGGGACCCGGGCCGCAGACGAACAGAGGATGGGGTAAAGCGGAGCGGGGGCAGGAGACCCTGTACTTCCGCAAAAGGCTCACGTGTCTCCCTTCTGACCTGCCTCTCCTGTCACCTCCCTTTGACAGACACCAGGGTCCAGGTGGGGACCACACCCGGGAGATGACTTCCCTCTCCTGCCTACGCCACTCCCCACCTTCTGTAATCTGCTCAGACCCCAGCCTCGGCATCAGCGCCCCCCAGCTCACCCCCCCCGGCATCCCCGCCCCGGCTCACCCCCCACGGCATCCCCGCCCCGGCTCACCCCCCACGGCATCCCCACCCCGGCTCACCCCCCACGGCATCCCCGCCCCGGCTCACCCCCCACGGCATCCCCGCCCCGGCTCACCCCCCTCCCATCGCCTCCCTCCCCACAGCCGGGCTCCAAGGAGGCCCCTCCCAGGTACCACCAGCAGCCATTCTCCTACACACACACACACACACACACACACACACACTCTCTCTCTCTCTCCCTCTCTCTCCCCCAGCCTGATGTGACGCCAGAAGGAACCCCAGAGGGCATCCTATTCGCAGATGGGGAAACAGCGTGTGCCCAAGTTCTGTGAACTCTCCCCACTGGGACCGGCTGCCTCGGGGCACCATGCGACAGTCCCCGTGACTTACACTTCCGAACAGGACACAGAGAGGATAGCCTCTCTGATGAGCTCACTGGGCGACAGGTCTGCATCCCGCCCCATGCCGGCCTTCCCTCTGCCCCCCAAGGTCCCTGGACAGACGGTGGGCTGAAAAGAGCGGCCGCCCCCACAGCCCCGCCCCGCCAGCCCCAAGAAGGAAGTGTGTGGTCTCCCCTCAAACCGTCTGTTCTTCCACTTTCCGCAGGAAGCACCCCCGAGCTCAGGCGGGTACTTGGGCGCTGAACTCCTGCGATCGTGAGCGGTTCCGTGGGCCTGGACTTGCAGGAAGTCTCCGATGACAATGTGTTGTCATCCCCTGCCGCTTGCCTCTCAGCCCACATGGGAAGTGAGCTCAACAGAACAGGCTCTGTCGGCTCCTGGAATGGGGCCCTCAGCCTCCTGTGCGAGCTTCCTGCGGGTCTGGCTGCCTCGTGCCCAGCAGCTGGGAAGGGCTTTGAACCCTGCATTTCGTCCTTGCCAAGCACTCCTTTGTGTGGAAACTAGGTCTTTACCACGCAAGTGTGCGCAGACATGCGGAGTCCGTGCACGCGGCACAGCGCTCCCGCGGGGGCCGGACTTGACTTCAGGGTGCGGGCGCAGAGACGTGCGGAATCCATGCATGTGGCACAGCGCTCCCGTGGGGGCCGGGCTTCGGGGCGCGGGCGCGGAGACGTACGGAGTCCGTGTGTGCGGCACAGCGCTCCCGCAGGGGCCAGACCATGGGCAGGCGGAGGAGACGTGCGGAGTCCGTGCGTGCTGCACAGCGCTCCCGCAGGGGCCAGACCACGGGTAGGCGGAGGAGTCATACACAGCCAAGCCATCCCTGCTGTGCAGCCTGACCAACGTCAATTGCAGTCACTAGACACGGAAGACTGAACTCTGGAGGAGTGTTCCGGAGGCCTGCGGGTGACGGGGCTGCTCAGGGCTCCCTTCCTCAGACGCCGGCATGGACACGGCCGTGCGCTCAGCTCAGAACCCGGCCTCCCCGGCTCCCTCCGGGCTCGGGGACGGTAACGCGGCACACGGACGGCCAGGTCCGCACGCACGGACTCCGCACGTCTCCGCGCCTGCACCCTGAAGCCCGGCCCCCGCGGGAGCGCTGTACCCCAGGCGTCGAAGGAGGCCAAGGCCGAGGGCTCCCGGCAGAGCCGCCTCCTTTCCGACCGACCACTGCGGCAGGACAGCGGGCGGGGAGAGCTGACCCCTAAGGCTCGCGGACAGGAGCAGCCCTGCCGGCTGTGGACTGCCCGTCGGGAGACAGCCCTGTGAGCGAGACTCCCCGTGGACTGGGCGCCCAAGGTCATCTCACGGACTCAGAATCACACTTTCACAGGTGACGCAGTCTGCCCTCCGCTCGTCACACCACCAACGGGAGGGCTGCGCAGCCCTCTGGCATTCCAGCCTATGGCCTGGGCCTCCCCTCCGTCCCCTCTGAGCCACCTCCCAACCCTCCAGCCCTCCCAGCACGCCCTGCCCCGCCCCCACCAGAGCTGTGGCCACCACACAGCGGACCCCAGCCCCGACCTGCCCACTGGTCCCTTCTCCAGCACCCAGCACCGCCGAGCCGTCGCGCACCCTGCTCCCACTTGTCTACGGGGCGCTCCGGGTCTGGGCCCTGACCATCCATCCAGTTCTGCTGGCCTCTCGCGGAGCCAGGCACCTGAATCCACCGCTCCTTCTGCATCCCCAGGCTGCCCTCGGGCTCACCGCCTCTCACAGTGGTGTGCACCGGCCTGGGTGTGCACCGGCCCGGGCCCTCACCTGGCCGCGCACTCGGGTCTTAGACTTCTCGGTCCTTAGACCCCAGGTGCACGGCACACTGCCCGGACTGGACCGTCGGAACCCGAGACTGCGCGAGGCTCTCTACCCGCCGATGGGTGAACGCACGCTCAGACAGACACGTGGGGGCGGTGTAGTGGGGCTCAGCACCCCGCCCCACCGCCCCAGTGGTATTAAGTACTTTCAGCTCGTGGGCCCCAGGTCACTTCCGCTGATGGACCGGCCTCCCAAGACGCACAGCCGCCTGTCCCCAGAGCCGTCATTCCCGTGACCCTCCCCACAGCGACACCCAGGGGCTACGGGTGCGGGTGGGGCTGCCCAGGGCGAAAAGGAGAATGCCCCAAGCGAGGGGGCAGTGAGGACACAAGAGGAAACTTTACTTTTAACGCAAATCAGAGTTCTAGACACACGTGGCTCTAGCTTCCTGGGTCTGTCAGACGCACTCGGTCCTCAGTAAAGGACCCGGGGCATCGCGTCGCTAGAGCGTGTTCCTCTGGATCTCAAGGTCATGAGTTCAAGCCCTGCGTTAGGCATGGAGATCGATGACTAAACCTTAAGAATAAAGGAAGGGGACGAACGGTGTGCCCCCACCCCCGAGGCACTGGCGGCGTCACAAACGTGCTCAGACGAGGTCGAGACGGAGCCACGAGCTGCTTCTGGTCAAAACCCCAAGGAGAGTGGCCTTCAAACCCCCAGTGGAACACAGAGGGGCCCCCTCCGTCAGTGTCGTCGGAGTGTGGATGCCCCTCAGAACGACGTGGGGACCTCCCGGGGCCGCGTGTGGACAGGTGTGACGTGCGTCAGTAGCGTATCACTGAGCACAGGGTCAGGTCAGGACCTGGCAAGCAGCGGGGGCCCGAGGGCAAGGGGGCGTGCAGGGGAGGGGCTCTGCGGGCAGCTGCTTCCGAGGCTTGCAGAGACCTGGATGGAGCCCGTGCTCCACCGAGCAGAGGGCCGCGGGTCAGGAACTGCAGGCCGCACCCCTCCCTCGGACTCTGGTGTGCGCCCCTCTCCCACCTGGCCTCAGGCCCTCTGCTGCCCACCCTCCCCCTGCAGGAAGGCAGGAGCCCTCACCCCGATGGTCTGCAGGCCCGTGCCGCTCGACCCAGTCACGAGGGCGTCATGGCATGGCACTGTTTTGATATTCGAATAAAAAGCCACCTTAAGCTCTACGCTGAGACTGTAAATCACCAAGAGTTGTAGAAATGCCACAACTCTGGAATGAAACGGAATCAACGTCTCCCTCGGGGAGATGACGTGAGCACAGGCTTTGAGAACAAAGCGCGTACAGACGACTGTGAACACGTGGGGGCCTCTTCACCTTCGGGGGGTACACGCAGGCAGGCCAGGGGTCACCGCCGGCGGACCCCAGCCTCTCGCCTGCACAGGGCGCTGGGCACGGCCTCGGCTGACCCCCGAGGTCGCCCTCCTTGGAAAGGACTCCGCACATGGAAGCACCCAGGAATGCCACCGTCAGAGAGGGATCGTCGCTACTCTGGTTTGGAACGTCCATCCGGCCACCGCAAGGTGGAAAACGCTGTGTGCGAGGAATGGACGCGGGTCCCCCCACCCCCCCCCCGCCGCCCCTGTGACTTACCTGAGTTATCTCTGGCTACGAGACCCTTGGAGAACTCCCCCGGGGTCGGGGAGGCCCTGCTGTCCCACTTCACCATGTCCAGACCGCTGCAGTAGTCCCATCGCTTCTGCTGGAGCTCCTGCAGCCAGTAGGCCATGAGCTGGCGGTTAGGAGCCTGCGAAGACGGAAGGGGAGAGATCGTTACGGCGGGGCGGGCGGACGCGCCGTGCCCACGGACGGTGGGTAGGACGCACAGGGCAGAGAATTCATCGTTGGGACGAGCCGGTGGAGCCCACAGCATGGACAGCGGGAACTCAGCCCCGGGGAGAAATCCTCCCGCGTGTGGGACCTGAATTCTAGGCCGGAACCCCGTCCGCAGGCGGTTTCGGGTCGGCTGGATGGTCTCACGGCCCTTGCACGCGGTGCACGCGTAAGGCCCGTCGAGAGCTCACGCCTCTCGCAGTCCGGGGTCGCGTCCTGGGCGCGCCTCGTCAAATAACCGTGTTTCCCCCCCGTGAGCGCGTCTGCCGACACTGCCGGCTGGACTGGTGAATCCGGCGAGTCCGACGGCTAAAGCTTTTACAACTGCTGAGACCAAGTGGCGGGATGGGCGCCGGGTCGCTGTCCCTGCACAACGGGCACCAGGACAGGTCTGCTTGTAGGAGAAGCCTCGGTTTAAAGGGGAAAATCAGGCTGGGGAACAGTGAGTGACCTCGTGACGCTCTCTCACTAAATTCCCTGGGAGAAAACAAACGTGAAAGTCACATGCTTTCAATGTCTGACCTATTATTCATGTTACAGAAGTCTGGTTGATACGCCAGGGGAAATCGCCTCGAGGCAATGATTAACTGGGGCTCCTTCCCTTTTTAAAATCCGGAAAGCCCCGGAAGCATCTCGACGTCGATCCGAGCTCTGGGGCTTGCACGGTCTGTGGGGAGGCCCTGCCTTCGGGCGTGAAAGCCCTGGACAGACGTGCAGGGCCTGCAAGGCTGGGCGGCACCCACTGCGCCAGGCGGCCCGTCAGCGGGAGTCCGGCGGCCCCATGTGTCCCCTTGGCGTCTCCGCTCGGAGGGAGGGCGACCTCGCCCCCATCTGATTAGACCACAGTCACTACCAAGGCTCTGGGTTGCCCCGAGTTCAGTCTGGGCTCACTACAGAGAGCTCATCTCCAGATGTGCCCCACCAGCGGCCCCCGGACACGTGTGGCCACCGCGCACGGAAGATGCGGCGGGGGCCACACGGCGGAACACTCTGGATCCAACGGATTATCTCCCCGACGTGCAAACTGAAAGCACGCCCATCACGCTCCCACTGTGTGTACCTCGCTGGCACTGCTCCGGACCCGGGTGGGAAATGCAGTCCGTTCTGGGAGCTGAGGCTCGCAGGAAGGCCAGGGGGTGGGAAGTGGCCGTGGGGACAGACACGGAGGCCAAGGGCATCAGGTGCCCGGGGCGCGGCCTCCACGGCTCCCCTCCCTCGGGACTGCAGGACTCGAGATGTCGTCTCCCACCTTTAACCGCAGAGATGCCAACACTCCTCACAGACCAACGACGGGGCTGGCTAGTCTGGCTGATAGCTCTCACTTTCAGTATCTCCTCCGCCCCTCTCCGGCGGGCAAGGAGGACCCTCAAGCGATCTGATGTCACGGAACACCTCCACGAGCCCATCGCCAGGAGCACCCCCCGGTGAGCCCCAGCTCAGCTGGGGACTCGAGCCAGGCTGGGCCGAAGCCTATCACCAGCACACCGTATCTGCCCAGCACCCCAGCCAGAGAGACGGGGAGCAGGACCGGGAGGGAGGATCTGCCACCTGCCCCCAATTTACAAGGCTCTCCTCCCACATTCTGGAGAGCCGGATGGCCATTCCCCTCCTGGAGGAAGGGCCAGAGCCAAGGCTCAGCTGAGACACGGCAGGTGCCTGAGGGAGACAAGTATCCAGCAAGAGGCCAGCTGCCAGCCTCTGCCGTCTGAAGA
>JAPYYJ010001677.1:0-13860 GCA_028533885.1 Nasua narica | reverse complement strand
ACTTCCTCTGAGTAACCAGATTACTCATTTAGGGCTGTGTTCTATTTACAGATGACTCTAGCTCAATTTTAATTTGCTCTAATTTAATTTGTAAATGAGCGCTCTAGAAGAGAAGCAAACCTGAGGATCTGAGTGTGTTCCCCCTCTATCAGCAGCAAACTGTCTCAGGCTAATGTGTCATGAGGCCGGCGAGTGGTAAGAATCCAGTGGGAAAACAAAGGGTTTCAGGGACAGTGTCCAAACATTTGAGACTGAATCATAGAAAAATTAACACAAGCTAAGAGTAAGACCCCCTTGTTTTATGAATGAATATGGGGCCACAGCCAAAAGCCAGGGAAGCTGGAAGGAAAACCCTTCCAGGCTGAATGAAGTGTTCCATCAGGCCACAGCTGGGTCAGAGAGGCAAGCCTAAGCCTGCAGAAATCCTCCCTGTTTCCTTCTGTGTGTCCCCCTCCCCCAACTCTACACCACCCCCCTCCCCCCACCAAGCAACCTAAGGTACTTATTTTCAGCCCCTGTAACAAAAAGAAAAGAAAAAGAGGAGAACCATGAGTTTACATCTCCGGTTAACCTCAGGCATAAAAAAAAAAAAAAAAAAAATTTCCTTAATCTAAACTTGATTTAACTGTGCAGTACTTTGCTTTCTTAATTAGAAGTTTAAACCCAGTAGAATGAATGCCCTCACTGTTGGTATGCACGGCCTGGATGAGGAACTGAGGTGTACCTCCGCAGAAGACAAAGGACAAAGAAAACACATAATTGCAAGGTGAGCTCTCATTTACAGCATGCACGGTACTCGATGATCATGTGCAATCGAAATTAAAAGCTAACTTAGTCCTCTCAATGCTGTGCTCTGAGTGGCCAAGGAAACCTTGTTCTGAAAATGAAAGTGTGATGCTGTGCTTTAAACAAGAACACAAACTAATTCAAGAAATGATCATACAGGTGAACGAAGCTAATATAAAGGTCAAGCATTTTGGGAGCAAGAATGAAGCCTGGAGTGCATATTTGCATATTTTGTCCCTACCAAATTTTACCAAGATCCAAGATGTGATTTGAATGAGATTATCAAGTAGTAGTTGGCAGGAGAGGAGTAAATTCCTAGGGGTCTTCAGGTCTAGTCTGGTGCACTTTTTATTTAACAATAATGATTGTTGTGATTTCAACAACAATATGATTTCAATTATTGTTGTTCTTCAATATAAGATCGTAAAACTTGTGTGCTTAAAATAGCATGAAATTATATATATCTATATAGATCTATCTATCCACATATATGTATATTTTTTAAATCTTAGAGGGGACTTAATTATTTCTCTTTAAAGAAGCTAAGAAATAATTTTCATCTTATTTTTTCCCCATTAACAAATAGAATTTTAAATTTTTAAAAAGATTTATTTATTCATTTTTTTTTAGAGAGAAAGAGAGCAAGAGAGTATATGCACACCAGGTGGGGGAAGGGCAGGGGGCGAAATCCCAAGCTGACTATTCCCTGAACACGGAGTCCAACATGGGGCTAGATCTCATCACCCTGAGGCCCTGACCTGAGCTGCAATCAAGAGTCGGTCGCTTAACCAACTGAGCCACCCAGGCACCCCAACAAATAGAATTTTAAAAAAATCCCCAACCCTATACTTTCATAGAAACAATGACTGCTTTATCAAAAGCTGAGTTGAGTTTTGTCAGCGAGATCCACACCCTCTCCTGCCTCTGGGGAAAGGAAAAAAATCCAAAACAAAACACCTGGTGCAGCAAGACTTCTTGCACACACTGCCTGAAGCAACAAATTATATAAATTTATTAGATCTCTGGCAACACATTCTTAAAATAAATTTAATAGCCTGAGGGTCTCTGCCCAACCAGAGCCTAATTCCTTTGGTGGCGCCAGACATTTCCCCCCACCCCAAGGAAACTCTAGGGGGGAAATGTAAGCAGTGCTCCAAGCACCTCTTGGAGTAACCGGTTTAGCACCATTTAGTTAATTCCTTGTGAAGTGAGGTTGTTTTCTAATTCCTATTTGTATCGCTGTGCCATGCATATTACCATAATGCACAGCCGTTGCAATTAACCAGGATTACAGTTGGAGCTAGATTTTGGATTATCTTTCTGAAAATGTGTTGTATCCACATTGAGACAAAAATAGAAAAAGAGAATAAAACCCCAGAAGTGCCTTAATCTATTAAAAAAAAAAAAGAAATCTTATTTGACCTAAATTGTTTCTATTATTACCAAAATTTATTTAAATTTGATGGCCGGGAAGGAGGGATTAAGACGGAAAGACAGCGTACGAGCCATTCTAGAAATTGAAATATGGTGAGTGAATGTTCATTTAAAATCCTAGGATGTTACAGCTAACTGACAACAGCTCGAAGACACTTTAGAATCAGCCTCTTGTTACTGTTGTTTTTAAGTCCTGAGTTTAGATACATGTTCATAGGTCTATTTTTGCTCAGCAGCAAAATCAAGATTTGGAAGTTTTACACTTCTAGACTTAAGCTTTAAAAGAAAGATGTGGAATCACCTCTGGTTTCCTGGCTATGGCTCCTGTGACAGGCTATGCAAGGCTTGCCTTTGAGGTCTGCCAAGGAAGGAAGGAGAGAGGGAAGGAGGGAAGCGGGAAGGGGAGAGAGTGGGGGATGGGGGTGTGTGGAATGAAGTAGAATGCCATCGATGTCACATGTTTGTTTTGTCACACTTTCTTTTCATTTATTTCAGATTAATTTTACAAAGCTAGCTTTTGTACTTAACTTGCGTATTATTTAATTAATCAAACCCTTTGGTGACTGCTTTGATCCCTTTAAAATTATTCCAGGGCCACAAACATAGGACTGTTTGGTGATTTTACTGTCTCTGATTAATATAAAAGCCATTCTTTTGCATATTTAGCTGTTAAAGAAAAAAAAAAAGACACAATAAGTATAAAGACAAGTCGGTGTGGTCTCAGAGCCGCAGACCTTGTGGGAAAAAGATTTAGCCGACATACAGCCATACAACGGTGTTTTTTTCTTGGAACAGAGCTCACAGCACATGTTGTGAAGTTCAAGGATGGTTCAGTCCCCTCTGTAAGACCTAGACTCTAGTGAGGAGGCAGACCAAATGCCCTACATAAGTTATAATACAAAATGTAAGGTAAACCTGTGAGCATGCAATACTTGGGGCTCAGAGGAGAGAAGGGAGGGCGTTCAGTTGGGGAGACCACTAAAGTCGTGGTACAGAGGGTACAGTAGAAGGACATCAGAGGACAGTGCCCCTAAAAGGGAAAGGAATGACAAGTATACAGGTACAGGAGAAGGACAGCATGTGCAGCAAAGTCCAGCTTTGTGGGGTTTGCAGAAGTAAAGTGGGGAAGGAGGAACTAAATGGCACAGAGAGGGACTGATGAAGGACACGGGATAGAGAAAGACATAATCTAAATTCTGTCTGAGAAATATGAACTTGGGAGAATTAGTCAAGGATTTGTATGAATAAAGACAGACTAGGAATCAAAGATACCATTCACAAATACCTCCTCCCAAAATGGATTTTTTGCCAGGGGAAGAGAAAATCTGCATTATGATACAAATGAATCTATAAATATTGCTATAAGGAAAATACAAATTTTGTCCACAATAAAAGAGTAATCCTTAGAATACTAAAGTTTACCCATGAACAAATCAAATGGCTAACCAAAGATGCCTACTTTAAGCAGCCAATATCATGAATACTTGAACTAGAAGACTGGACATAAACTTTTGCCAAACTGCCACATTAAAGAACTCTTCCTACTAAAATTCCTTTCGCAACTAACTTCGTATGGATGGAAGTCAAGAAAGAAGGACCCTATCCTCCACTGGATTTTAGCAAAGTTCTATAGTCTATACTTTCTAGTAAGTATATTTTAGAAAGACACTGGTGTCTTTTTAAAACTTAGAAAAACTTCATGTCGTATTTAAAAAATAATTTACAACTTGGGTACTTTCGTTATCATACTAAAAGGAACTTCCTGGTTAGAAAAATTTTATGTGTTTAATTCACCACTCCAGTCTGTTTAAAGAAAATTACTCATACTGAGAGAAAAATATATTATTATAAATCAGAAGCCATTATTAGTAACAATGATAAGATATTCCAGTGATCCTTCAAAGGCCATCTGGGTTAAAAACTTTGAAATGAACATTGTCAGCAAGCTTTATGAGTAACTTTTGTAACAAGCCAGGATGAGAAACTAAAACCTTTACTTAAAGGTCTTGCAATTTAGGCATTCTATGTACTCAGGGCTTGGAAACTCAGGCCTTCAAATATGCACAAAGTCTGAAATTGTAACAATTTTTTTTTTTTTTTTTTTTTTAGTTCTGAAGAAAATGGTATAAAGGAAAGTATTTTAAGAGCTCATTTATTTTGAGCAGTGGAAAGAAACAATGATTAGATATTTTGGAGGAGTTTTGGACCTAAGTGTTTATTTGGTAAAAATCCAAATGCATACCACAGGTGAAAGTTTCTCTCTTTCTCTGTGTCTCAACTTAAAAAAAAAAAATGACGATCAGTGTGACAAATTCTTTTAGGTCAAGATAAACCATACAGGTCATAATAGAGTCTAAACAAGTAGTTCTCAGTGTGCTTGTGGGGTGGGAGGCAGAGGATAAATGATTTTGCCCTGGTGAGGACATTGGCCGATCCTGGCAGACACTTTGAGTTGTCATAATAAGGAAGAGGGAGGGGAACTACAGACACCTAGTGGGTGGCGCCATGGAGGTGGGGACAGAACAATGCACTGGACAGCAAGATCTCTCCCCCCCCCCCAGAAAAGAATTACAATTATCTGGCCCAAAATGTCAATCATGCTATGGAGAAACTCTGGTCGAAACTTACCATATGTATTATACACACACACACACACGCAGCCTAACATAAACATACTATCTGACTTTCCTCCGTAAATTCCATGTTTTCTTATTAATTGATAAGACATGTAGTCAAATGATGGACCTGCCTCCTCTTGTTACATAAATATGCAGAACTTTTCAAAACCATCATGGATGTGGGAGTTACTACAACAAATTTTATGCTCTTGTTGCAGGAAGTAGCTGAACCAGTAGATTTCCTACACAGTCAAAATTTATGGGTAGTCCTCTGGGAGACCAGGACTGAGGATCTTTAGAAATGCACCAAACTGGGGCACCTGGGTGGCACAGTCAGTTAGCATCTGACTTCGGCTCAGGTCAAGATCGCAGGGTCCCGGGATCGAGCCCCATGTAGAGTCCCATAAGGAGCTCCCTACTCAGCGGGGAGTCTGCTTCTCCCTCTCCTCTGCCCCTCTCCAAACTCACGCTGTCTCTCTCTCTCAAATAAATAAATAAAATCTTAAAAAAAAAAAAAGAAATGCATCAAACTGTGTCAAAGTGATAATGTATGCATGCTTTCAATTTTAGTATGAAATCAAGCATATGGGTAATGATTTCCATTCTAGAGCTTTTCTTCAGATTAGGCTTTGCTAGAACACCTCTGAGCTGAGAGTATGAAGTGGAAGGGCTTCCCGAGGTGGCTGTGGGATGCCAGATGTGGACAAACACAAGCCAGCTAGCTTTCCATGACTTTCCAGAGCTGAAAGGAGAAACGTCGCATATTCAAATTCCTGTGTATGCTGGCTTACTTTTGCTTTTACAAAAGATGAAAATACTGTCTAAAACACTCTCCAAAAATATAGAACACATAGCCCTTTACGTGGTTTTCTCCTGAACAATTCAGGAAAGCATTTCCTAAAATACGTTTTTTCAAACCTTATTTTTCCTGTTAATAAGTATTATGTTTTTTAAAAAATCACTCAGTCAACTAGGAGAGCAATGTCCTAGGATTAAGCTATGCATAGAGAATTCTTTGCTGCCACACATCTTAGGGTCTTTAATATGGAAATGTACACTAAGACGTGGGAGGATAGAACATGCGGAATTTCTCAGTCTCATTTCACCAGGGAACCCATTTTTGAAGGGATCATGTGAGACTCTGTTCTACAGAACGTACTTCGGGACAAGTTGGCTCTGGGTATAAACCATTTAAAATCCAGACATGAGCAGAAAGTCTTGCACAGTATCGATCATATCCAAGTAACATAATTCTCAGCTGTCCACATTTGACACCAAAAGTTGGAATTGCACTTCATAATCTTGAGGAACAAAAGCAATAAAATTAAGGAGCATTCCCTTTCTATCAGCTATACAAATTGTGGTTCAAGACTCTTGAATTTCCTAATCTAAATGGCAAAGTAAGTATGGCAGCTTGTAGAATGCCAACAAAAGTAAACTGAGTTCACATAGACACAGATGACTACTGTCCTCCTCATTCCCCAATGACCACAGGTATTGTCAGAGACACACGCTTTGCTTTTTTTTGTAGCTCAACAGTATAGTGTCCCAGCCATGTTTTTTAATTAGTCAAATGTGGGATCCAATGTCACCAGAGACAAAGATTAGGATTTTGGCCAGTTCCAAAAAACGCAGCTAAGATCACCAACCAGGTACAACGAGCCATGTCAGCCTCCCATTCTCGAGTAGGATCTTACTCCCTGTGGATATTTGAACCCTATGATCTGTTCAACTCTGATAAGGGATTTAAAGGCTTACTAAAAAGAATGCTTCTGAAGCTATTAAAACTACCGGCACGGGAAGAACAGACTAAGCTGGGTTTTAGAAAGAGGATAATGCTGCAACAAAAACTTTAAGGCCGATAAACAGATAAAAAATCTGAAAGCACATTGTTCCCTAGTCTGCACTTCTTCCTCACCCTGATCAGTAACTACTTCCCACGAGAGTGGCCGGCAATAAATGCAACAGCTCTGCACTCATCCATTTCAGAAGGAAGCAGAGAGACCATCTTTGAGTCATCGACTCATATCTCAACTGATTGCTGTACTGATACTGACCCGCTCTACCGGAAAATATCTTTTATTCATTTTAGAACCAAATGAAGAGGGAAAATGTTAATTAACTCCACTACTGGGTTATATATGTATGCAACTGTGCATATACCAGGTGCTCTGGAGACTTGGGACAATGAATGAATACACACACACACACACACACACACACACACACACACACACTTTGGGCCATCAAGAAACTGAAACTGAAAATCTTTCCCAGGTAAAATTCACATAAACAGAAAACCAATTCAGGAGTTCCTTTTGAAGAATAATAGGAAAATTCTCCTTGAGGAATATAGAAGTTTCTCAGAATGCTTTCTTAAGAGCAGAACATCTCATAAATCTGTTAGTACCTTCCTGATAACAAAGGGAATGAAATGTGAGGAACACCATATTTCTTCCTTTTTTACTGTCTTGTCTCAGTAGGGGAGAGGCAGGAGAGGTGAGGGATGGGACACAAACAGGAAATACCTGATAGACATTAGAGAAGCTGGATGAAATGGATTTGAACAAGGGAACCAGACAGAACTGCCCTAACTTGTACTCTCAAGGTCTGAATTAAGATTTCAGAACTAATCTGGAAGGCTGCACCTGCCCAGTGTTTGGAATTCTGCCCTGGCTTCCACCAAAGACCCAGGCTCAGCTGCCAAGTAGGCAAACTTTGTGTACCTCCTGTGTACCCCAGCTGCCTGTGTACCTTGGTACGCTCTTCTTCCACACCTTCAACTTGTTCTCTGGGTTGGTCACATCCCCTTTTGGTCATTTAAAGCCCTCACTCCTCGCATGCTGCCTCTCCAGCTTGGCATTTTCTTTCTTTCCTCCTAACCTCAATGACAAGCCCCTGTTCCTCAACGTTGTCAGCTATAGGATAACTTGTGCGTCGATTAGTTTTTTCAGCCCAAAATACACATAATTTTATCTTTGCAAGCTTTCTTATAAATGAGGGGCTTCTTGACATTAAGATTTCTTCTCTTAGAGGAGACACTTTTAAGTGTGGGTATTCCACTCATTGTTGCCTACTCTAGACCACTGTTCTTGGCTAATCTGCTGGGAGTAAGAGCATAAAAATCATACAACTGACAGATGAATGGATAAAGAAGTAAAGAAGATATATATTTCATATACATGTGTATATATGGAATATTACTCAGCCATCGAAAAGAATGAACTCTCGCCATTTGCAAGGATGTGGTTGGAACTAGATGGTAGTATGCTGAGTGAAATTAAGTTAAAGAAAAATACCATATGATTTCACTCATATGTAGAATTTTAGAAACAAAACACATAAACAAAGGGAAGGGAAGGGAAAATAAAATGAGATGAAAACAGAGAGGGAGGCAAACCATAAGAAACTCTTAACACTACGAAACAAACTGAGGTTGCTAGAGGAGAGGTAGGTGAGGGGATGGGGTAACTGGATGATGGGCATTAAGGAGGGCCTTGATAGAATGAGCACTGGGTGTTATATGCAACTGATGAATCACTAAGTTCTACCTCTGAAACTAATAAAAAGAAATCATGATGGGTTCACTTCATCTTCCTACCACCACCCACTGGCCTGCCCCCACCCTTTGCCCATGCCATTTCTAGAGAGAAAGTTTTGGCTAGAAAAATGATCTATTATGAATATAAATGTGAGCACTTTGATACGTTATGCCAAAATCTAGATCAGAGCCTTATTGCTCTTTATGGCAGAGCTTGGCAGCATTACAACTCTTTCATTGGGAAGAGTCTTAAGACATATGGCCACTTAGATAATGCTCAGGTTTCTTTCCTATGTAAGAACTTGTTTATAGGCCTCATCAAAAAAAAAAATCAAATAGTCCTGGGATGTTATGAAGAAAAAAGTCCAGAGTTAATGAGTATTTGTGCTGTCCTCACTGAGGCAAGATTCTCTCATGTACATAGCATGAGGATCATGACAGTGAGAAATGGGACTGAATTCTTCATACAGAGGGGTCATGGGCACTAGAATGTGTGCATTACCAGAATGTGAACTTGGCCCTGGGGCTAAAACAAAGGCTACCTGTGAAAAGCCAGGAAAAGAATGAGGAGAAATGAGGTTGGCAAGCTCATGCAGGCAGAAAATTCCCAGTTTTGCCCCTAAACCTGTACTAAGAATATGGATCACATCCCAGCGCTTCCTGGTTTCAATCAGTGCCCATGATATATCGGATTAAAAAAAGAAAAACTCAGCTTTCTATGGACAAGATTCATATAAAGTGATCTGAGAAAATAGTGACTGGATTAGCGTGCCAGCCTAGACTTCTTAGGTCACTAGAGGAGAAGGGGTTGAATTATAAGAAATATCTTTAAATTTCAAAATTTCCCCCTATTTAAAGATATTTTGGGAAAACCACAGAGGAAAGGTAGAAGTGAGCCTTGTGTTTTCGGGGAGCTGATGAAGCACCAAGCCTGACCTTTACGAGTAGTTGTACCAGAATGAAAAATAAAGAATAATCTTATGAAATGTTAGGGAGTATACACAAAGCTTTTAAGTATGGCATGGAAGTCCAAATAATTTATTTAAATGAGATGTGTTTCAGGATTGACTTTGCACCCCAGATTGGAAATTTCTATGAAGATGTATCACAAAATATGAATAGCATGTTCAACAATGCTTTTTTCTTTCTTTTTTTTTTGTTTCAAGTTTTTATTTAAATTCTAGTTAGTTAACATATAGTGTAATAACAGTTTCAGGAGTAGAATTTAATGATTCATCACTTACAAAAAAAAAGCCAGTGCTCATCATAACAATGATGTAATACATTTCAAAATAAAATGTATTTTCAACAGATTTTAAAATAATTGAATCAGGTTAAAACCTGGTTAATTTATGAATATTTACCCCCTGGTCTTTCAGATTCTGTATACTATTTGTCTTCCTTATAGTTCCATTTTCTTTGCAGGCATCACCTTAACATATGAGTCTTATTGGGCCACTCTTCCTAATTAATATTTTAATGGCCATGAATTAACTCACTTTAGAGAAAAACAAGATGTAATCTGAATGTACATCTTTGACTTCTAGTGAGAAACGAGTAATTCAGTCAACTTCCATGTCATGTTGGTTTATATAAAACTAAATAAATAATGATTGTGATTGTTTGGTACTGCATTAGGGCCTCTGAATAAAAGCACTATTGAAAATCTGCCTAACACTGGATGAGGAAGGGGCATTCCTTTTTAGTTAAAGAGTTGACTTCTTTTCTATGGAATTATTTGGGATTATTTTAAATTTGGTAAAGTTGGAGTCAGTCAAAGAAAAACGAAGATTTGCCACTCATCTGGTAAGCTAGAGCTACAGTAATAGAATATTTTACAGGCCTTTGTTCTGACTTCATGGATGTTAATAGTTTATATTCTTAGCTGACACTCTTTAAATTCAAGAACATCTCTGGGTTGACTCTGTTCAGTTTATCTTTTTTCCACCTGTCCCTTTCTATTCCTGTAAGGATTAGGGGCATTTGTCTTTACATGTTGTGATTCCCAAATATTTCACTGACTTGCAGCAATATTTACCTGCAATTGTCTCTATAAAAAAAGTATATATATGTGTGTGTGTGTATATATATATACAACTATATATATAGTTACTAATTTTATTGGCCCATTTATTGTATAGGTAGTTATGAGTAGCCATGATGAAAGAAGCACTGTGCTAGGTGCTGGGGACATGGACATAAAAGGCAAACTCATGATGTCGTAAGAGAAAAGACAAAGGAAGACATCTTTACTCCTGTTTGGCAAGGATGGAAATACCGTCAAGCAAAGGAGCTACAGTGGCTTAAAGAGGGGGGACACACACAGGGGCTCGATGACGCTGGAACACAATGATGAAAAGCTCTCATTTGGCTGCTCTGTAATAAGGTGATGCCTCACAGCTTCCTGAGAATTTAAGGCTTTCTGTCCTTCCACTAAATAGCCCCCATTGTGCCACTTGCATTTCTGGGCTTGTTCTAAAATAGATTTCTTTTTCTTCCACTACTGTAGTAGTTTGCTGTCACTTATGTTATCGATGCTTTACCCTTTTAAAGACTCTCTACCCCCATCCCATGAAATCTGGGAGCCTGAAATAATGAGACAAATGAATGCAGGCTCTAAGTGAACCAAATGAAAAATGCCTTGCCACAATCAGTTTTTGGGGGAAAAAGCATAATGGTAAAGAACGTATCATCCAGAGTGATAAAAACTTGTGTGGAAAATTTACTCAAGTGTGCCAAATATATAATTGACTGGAGCACCCCTCGATTGTAGGTTGGTAGATTTGGACCAGAGGAGACCCGACCCCACCCCCCACACACATAGGGGCATTTCTGTGAGCGAGGTACATGAACTTAATGGCATCAATTTTCTTCATCAGAGGTTAATTTTGCTTACTTGCTCTTACCAGTATTCTCTGTGCATACGTTTGTCAAGTATGTTGAGGTTTATGCACGTGAAATATTACAGCATTTTCAATCCTAGTTCAATGTCTTAAGTTATCCTAGAGAACCTAGTTAGACTTTGCAATGGCGCCACTTCTACCAACAACATGAATGCCTTTGCCTTCATGATTATTTGATAGTTGTGGTGATTTACAAGTGTTGGTTGTTGCCAATGTAGAGATAGGGGACCAAGTTAAATCCTAATTAAAATCTTAAACTCAAAACTCATTGGAAGAACTACTGTTATGTAGTAAAGAAAAAGGGCTGAGGCTCATGGCTAAAGGATTAAACACAACTTACACATAGATACTTCTACCCTCTTTGGAAACCCCTCAAAAATTATAATCTTAAAAACAACAAAATGGCAGGAACCCCCAAGAACAAGAGAACAGAAAAGAATGCAACGCAATCACATTTGAAATCTGAAAAACGGATGGACAAGTGTAACAGATTATTTTAAGAGTAGAGAACATAAAAAATGAAATCGGCATTGGGAAAAGCCCAAACACCTAATTTGTATTTAAGGACCCCAGAAAGGCTTCTAAGTTGATGGTACTCTGGAGCTCCTCATAGCTAGCCTACTTTGTCCCTTGTGCCAAATTCACATGTTGGTAGTCCACGTGGTTGCTCTATATGAGGATTCTGGTCCTATTTCTCACTTTCATGATCCCTCTACTTTACAGATTAGGGAATTCTGCTTCGCAGAACATAGCAGAAATAGTCATCAGATTTATAAATGCGTACTATACAACTATAAGAACTCTTACAGTTGTATTCATTTCTGTTTATCTGTCGCAAATGGGTCTGCAAACCACGTAGGCTGAGTAGGGGCTCTAAACATAGGCTCAAACACAGGTAGAGATACTAAAAGCTGAACAGCTGGGTATCCCATAAGGAAGAAATTTTCAGGACAAGAAAATGATTGTCTAATTGTTATTGTACTTAAAGTACTACTTTGCCTTATTTTACCTCAATAATTCAAAGATATATTTTTAGTGGTTCATTTATAGAGCATTTCAATCCTCTGATCAACATGTATTTTTTTACTGCCAATATTTACTAGATGAACAGTAGGAAAAAATATCCAGAAAAACCTCTGAGCCTCTTTTATCTCCAGACGACATATCAGACGTCAGCCCTAGATTTATACACCTTGGCTTTGGAAGATTTCTCACCGGAGCTTTGATTAAATGATTCCCACTTTCACTTCCTCACAAAAATGCACGCCTAGAACAATGGCTGCATAAACTTCCATGTGGATTATTACTTTCCATGACTGATGAACACAGCTGCCTCCATTCAATGAGAAAATGAAAAGAATCCTTTCAAAAGGTTAGGGGTCAGGGAGCCCACTAAGTGAAGTGCTAGTAAGCAAACAACTACCTCAGATGTGTGACGTGCCCTAGGAAAAACTAAGAGCAAGTATGCCCAGTATCTTAATTCACTTCTGACAATGATTTCCCTAGAACAGTAGAGGTCCACACTTTGCCTTTGATGGACTCGAGCTGACTTCAACTGTCCTTGTATATTGATTTTCAGAAAAATTTACTAGGCTCCCATGTTGTGGTAATTCATGACTCACTTCAGGGCACAAAAGGTCTTCATGAGAGAGCAATTCTGCTTATTTGTAACTGGGAATCCAGATTTCTTCTATGTTTTAAAATATGTTAAAAGAGCACAGGATATTGCTGGCACTTATTTATTTTTTACTTCTGAATGTCCAGCCCTGCCCCCCTCCCGTCTCCCCCTCCCCAGTGTGTGGAATCAGGCAGAAGCCTGGCTTGTCTCTTTTGTGGCCATACTGCCCTCTCTTAGGGTGGTGTGGGTTTATGGAGGAAACATGAGCTTGGAGATCGCTATGCAGGAATTTGGATCCCAGCTCTGCCAATGACTACATACCACTTGAGATATCTGTGCCTCAGTTTCCTAGTTTCCTATCTTGTGACATTGAATAAATAACTTATGGGGTAAATAATTAGAGTCAATGGGTATAAAGCTAAAATATATATTCTTCAATAGTTATAGAAGTTGTGTGTGTGTGTGTGTGTGTGTGTGTGTGTGTGTGTGTGTTTGCATGACCTGTATGTACACAGGAGGGTTGCATTGCTGAACATTGAAACTTTCCAGAGGAATTGTCTTCCTTATCTCTATGAGGGCAGGCAAAGAGGTCAAGAGTTGCAAGTCTAGTCCTCACTCCTATCTTCCTTTAAACTAACCACTTTTGATGGGGCAAGCTTCCAAATCAAGGTCACATGCTACCGTTTCCTAAAATCTTAAAAGAAGTTTCCTAAAACTTTAATATACAAGAACTCAGTTTTCTTCAATGATCACATACAACTGTGTGTCTATTTGTGATTAGAATTTTAATTATTATATGTATTGGTGCCTACCGGGCCAATTATACTCTACTAAATTTTTCATCATGACAAGTGCTGTAATGAAATCAGACTGAATACAGAATGATCCCTTTGTTTCCTAATGAGCGATAATGCCTGCAAATAGGATATTATAATTTTCGTTGTCCCTTTTGTTCTTGCA
>JAPYYJ010001676.1:0-13863 GCA_028533885.1 Nasua narica | reverse complement strand
AAACAGATAATCACATCAAAAAATGGGCAGAAGACATGAACAGACACTTCTCCAAAGAAGACATACAAATGGCTAACAGACACATGAAAAAATGTTCATCATCATTAGCCATCAGGGAGATTCAAATCAAAACCACACTGAGATACCACCTTACACCAGTTAGAATGGCCAAAATCAACAAGACAGTAAACAACAAATGCTGGAGAGGATGTGGAGAGAGGGGAACCCTCCTCCACTGTTGGTGGGAATGCAAGTTGGTGCAGCCACTTTGGAAAACAGTGTGGAGATTCCTCAAGAAATTAAAAATAGAGCTACCCTAGGACCCTGCCATTGCACTACTGGGTATTTACCCCAAAGATACAGATGCAGTGAAAAGAAGGGCCATATGTACCCCAATGTTCATAGCAGCAATGGCCACAATCTCCAAACTGTGGAGAGAGCCAAGATGCCCTTCAACAGATGAGTGGATAAGGAAGATGTGGTCCATCTATACAATGGAATATTATGCCTCCATCAGAAAGGATGAATACCCAACTTTTGTATCAACATGGACGGGACTGGAAGAGATTATGCTGAGTGAAATAAGTCAAGCAAAGAGAATCAGTTACCATATGGTTTCACTTATATGTGGAGCATAAGGAAAAACATGGCGGACATTAGAAGAAGGAAAGGAAGGGTGAACTGGGGGAAAATCAGAGGGGGAGATGAACCAAGAGAGACTGTGGACTCTGAGCAACAAACTGAGGGGTTTGGAGGGGCGGGGGTGGGTGGTTGGGCGAGCCTGGTGGTGGGTATTGAGGAGGGCACGTATTGCATGGAGCACTGGGTGTGGTACATGGATAATGAATCTTGGAACACTGAAAAAATAAAATTAAATTAATTAAAAAAAGAATTTCATCAAGTCTGACCCTGTCTGATGATCAATATAAGGATTTCCCTTTTGCCCAGTCTCTCAGCATCTCCCTCATTGCCCACACATCCTTATAGACCATGCACAATGATGCTGTGATTCCCCTGACAAGTCGGTTTATGTGGGTTAGGAAGAACATACTTGACTTCTGCACAAAATAGCAGTAACGCAGACCTGGGGCTCCTTCACTTTTTCTGAGATTTCAAACACATAGTATGGCCCTTTTCCTCCACCACCAAAGCCAGAAAGACAGACGTGTTCAAACTGGCTTTGGACCTGATTAAATGTACGACCTTGAATAAGTTACTAGATCAGAGGCAATAGTATTTCCTTCACCACTGGGCTATCAAAATAAAAGACACAATGCATGCTGAGTATTTGATGCCAGTGCCTTAAACATGATCACTTTTAGTTTCCTAGCATATATTTACTTTAGACTGAGCTCAGGAAACCCACCTGAGTAGCTAGGTGTTCCCCCATTCTTTCCTTAGCCTTCTCCCACTGCTCATTCCACTCTTGGCTTTCCACTTACAAGCAGAATTTCTGGGCAAACGGTATCTCTGTGTTTCCTTGTCTGAGGAGCTAACAAGCTGGATTCCAAAGTAGCTACACCATTTGACATTCCAACCAGCGATGGATGAGGGCTCTGACTTTTCTACATTCTCACCAACACTCGCTATGATCTGACTTCCCGATTCCAGCCCACCTGGTGGGGATGTGCTGGCATTTCACTGGTCTTCTGATGTGCATTCCCCCGATGATGTCTTGTCATGTGTTCATTAGCCACCTGTCTATCTTCCTTGGAGAACTGTCTGCTGATATCCTTTGCCCATTTTCAAACTGGGGCTAATTGTCTTTTTGGTATTGAATTGCAAGAGTTCTTATATATTCTGGAAACAAGTGCCTTATCAGATACATGAATTGGGACTATTTTCTCCGATTCAATGGGGGTGCTTTTTCAACTTCTTGATGGCATCCTTTGAAGCACAAAAGCTTTTAAGTTTGATGAAATTCAATTTGTCTATCTTTTGTTGTTGTTATTGCTTACGCATATTTAAGAGTCCTTAGCCAAATCCAATATCATGAAAATCTACCCCACTGTTTTCTTCTGAGTCAAATGGTTTTAGCTTACATTTAGGTTTTTGATCCATTTTGAGATAATTTTTGTATGTAGTGGGAGGTAAGTGCCGAACTTCATTCTTTAGCACACGATTATCATTTGTTAAAAAGATATTAGCACTCATTTTTATGTTGCTTTACCACATTTTAAGCAATCTTACTTGTGCAATTTTACCCTGCAACATAGACAACTGACAATATTACCTCCCTCTAAGGTTGACAGGCTTGAAAAGTATAATTACTGACTTTTCCTTCAAGCCTCCAGCCCAGCTCCGTTCCTCAGATCCCATGGGCCTGAACTCTAGCACAAATTGGAGCAGAGGGATATACACTACTGTTAGGTTTGGCCCTTTTCCTCCTAGCCACACAACTAAATTTCTCAGCCTTTTTGGCAGTTAGATAGGGTCACGCGACTCCTTGTAAACTAACGGCAAATGCTGGTAGAAGTGACGCATTCCTCTTTCAGGGCCAGCTCTAAAACCTCTAAAACCTGGGAGAAACTCTTCCTTCTTTTTCTGACTCTGTTATAAGACACAGAGTATCCAGCGGAGGAGACTGAGTTCCTACAGGTATCACACCCCATAGAGAATGGAATCTCAATCCCTGGAGAACCACACGGAGCAACCCTACGGTCAGCCCGACCCACATTAACTGCAAGATGAGGAAGACATAAAAGTATCCAAACTGTCCAACTGCCTGGGCAGAGATCTCTGAGAATTGGAGTCTAATAGATGAAGCTGGGTTCCTGAGATAGGAGCCAGGAAATTCACAAAGGCGGTGATTGTGGAGAAATGTCCCAAACTGGGAAGAAGAGTTGGAGATGGTTTTCATAGATCTGAGTCCCTGGCAGCCCTGGGAAGAGACAAATGAGCCCTTGCTATACGTGACTAGCAGCTTAGATAGGTTGGCCGTCCTTTGCTTACAAAGATAATAAATATCTTAAGAGTGGTTAGAAACTCTCTTCTTAGATTTTTAACTTGAGGCTCTTTCAGTTAAACTAATTAGGGAAGGGAGACAATCACTACATTCTCTAAGATTTTTAAGAACTGTCAAAAAAGAAAAAAAGAATTAGATTGATTCTAGGTTGCCTCAAAAGAAATAATTAGACCCACAGATAGAAAATGCTAGGGATAAACTATAGAGTAATATCATAAAGAACTATCTAACAATCACTGCTAGCTTCTTCAGTGAGAGTACTGAACTATAGGGAGTAAGTATGTTCCAACACTGATTTGTTGAGCATATCGACCAGGGGTTACAGAGAGGTTTCTTTATTGGATGGGCTGTTGATGACATGACCCCAAACCTCCTTCTGGTCCTGCTTCTGCTTGCTGACCTCACACACAGTTCACTAATGTCCAGAGCAGAGTCTTGCTTCGGAATATCTAAAAATGCTAATAAATGCTCATAACTTCCTTTAAGATCTGACTTACATGCCTCTTCTACAAAGTCTTTGAAGACTAATACGTCTCTGATGTGACATCTTTACTTTCAATCTAAATATGTTGTTTTTTCAAAACTCTTAATTTGATTATAATTTCTAAATATTCTCCAGTTGCACCATATATCACTTTTTTAAAAATTCCCCATCACTTCGTAAGTACCAAGGGCTTTTTCAAACTCTCAACCTAAAGTGTTTTGTATTACGAAGGGCATACAGTTGCTACTTAATATACTGAGTGGTCATCAAAGAAAAAAAATGCCTTAGGAGATTAGATAATATATTTTGTCCACTTGAAAGCCAATTTCTGTATCTGCTGGAGACTTTGGAAAATCCAAAGTGCCCAGGCATAGAAAAGTATGCTATAAAATTTCCAGGCTGTCAGAGGAACTTTCTAGAGAAATCCTCCCCATCTCTGTATTAATTATTATTAGAAAGGGAAAATGTATGAGTACATATTAATTATCCTAATTGAAAGTTTGGAAAGAAATGTTTGATAATGCTTCTCCATGGTCATCCTATGATCACAACAAGAAGCCTCAAGGAAGGGAGTGGGGGGCAGCACTTTCCTTCTTCTATCCTAAACAAAGATCTTAATTTGAAGAACTATTTTTCTCTTTCAGGTACTGTGGGTATCTGCCAAATGCTTTTAGTTCCATACTGAAAATAATGAAAGAGAAGTTGATTTCAAATAGGTTATTTGGAGGAATTTAGCTAAATACTGAGTATCATGTTACTCCCATATATTAAATAAGAGAAGAAGACAGCATGTATTTTATTATTCAAAGGATATTCCCTCTCAAAATATTAGCCACTCCAGCACTGAAGAGTAATTGTGTTAATGTGATTCTTCTTCAGGTAATTGTATTGCTAAGCACTAAAAATGTCAGAAATATGGGTTTCAATCTTCTCAACCCTCGCCCCACAGAAACACACTACTCTTAGGAGCACAGAAAATTGCGAACATTTTAAAGTCTTCCCTGAAAATTCCTGAAAGCATCAATGGGGAACAAGTATCCCTTTGATTATCATCCAATATCTTATGTGTCAGAGTTGAGAAACAGGTCATTTTGAACAAAAAAAGAGAAAAGAACTACATGTAAAATCCCATGGAAGAAAAAGCCACTTCCAGAATGGCAGAGAAAACACCTCTGAAAATCTGCTCCTTCATAAACGCAATGAGATTGTAAAAATTGTGGAAACTTTTGCAATTAACCAATGACTCCCAACAATATGAAGTCAAATTACTCAAGATAAATGCATCAATCTAGGTCAGAATTGTGGCCTTTTTAACTCATCCTATTCTCCTCTTCCTCTCTCTGGTTCCCTGGTGGTCTTGAAAACCAACAACCTCACAATCGTGACAACCATTAGAATGATCAGCTTAGAAGATTCTGGAGGAAGAACATCTTCATGGCTCTCCAAAAGCTCCATTCCTAGAGGACTGCCATTATTTCACCTGTCTGGAAGTTTACTGAAAACAAGCACTCACAGAGTCTGTCTTTATTTGTTCTGACTCACAGCTTGCTCACTGCAAAAGCCTTTTCCCTGGGGCACTTGTCAAAAACAATCAGTGACAATTGTTTAAAATAGCAGCTGCCCAAGGTGACGATAACAGTTGGGGAGAATGAGAAGATGACTAAAAAACTCAAAAGGAAAAGCTATGGAATGAGATCTCCATGAGGACTTTGAAAAATCTGAACATACTGCTGAGAATCTAGAAGGCTATTTTCACGTGCGAGGCTATATCTATGCCTAGGAAATATGTGAGAATGCCTTCATCTTTCAACTCTGGCTGACCTTGTGGCTCTGACCAAGCAGGAAATGAAGACTATGGCAGGGCTGTAAATTGCTTGGTTGAGTACTGAAGTTTTGCCCTTACGTATGCACACAGAGCTTGTTGGGGAAAGCTGGGAGATTTACTGGTTTGATATACTTAAAGAAATCTCTGTCCAATCATTATCTGATCATTAAGCTAACCTGGCACAGACTTCAGTGGCCACATATGAAAAAATACAGACTTTATTGAATTAGTTCAGGAGAGTCACTAAAAATATAAACAGCAACAACAAGAAAGAGTAGCAAGACCTGTGGAGAAGGGCAATTTGGTTTTGTGTTGCCACATTGTATTATTTAAAATACCCAGTATTTAATAAATATCTTGAGACATACAAAGAAACAGGACAATATGTTCTACACATAGGAAAGAACAGTCAATAACTAGGGCATTGGGCATATTAGGGGGGAAAACCCTTTAAGTCAGCTATTATAGATATGAACAAAGAACAAAAGGAAACGATGTCTACAGATCTACAAAAAATGAGAAATATGTCTCCCCAAATAGAAAATATCATTAAAGCGAAATTATTTTAAATGAACCAGATAGAAATTCTGGAGTTGAAAAGTACAACAACTGAAATGAAAAATTCACTGAAGATATGAAAAATAATTATTAGAGTTGGCAGAAGAGAGAAGCAGTGAACATGATGATAATTGAGAGGCTACAGTAGTAGGAACAGAAAGAGAGAGGAATGAACAATAATGAACAGTTTCAGAGGCCTGTGGGAAATCATCAAGTGTATCATATACACATAACGGGAATCTAAAAGGAGAGGTGAGAGAGAAGAGGCAGAAATCACACTTGAGGAGACAATGGCAAAAAATAGAAGACAAGGGAACTCTTCAGCTCACTCTATGAGGCCAGTACTAACTTGATCCAAAAAACAAAGACATCACAAAAAACTACAGACCAATACTTCTTATGAATATAGAGGCAAAAACCCTCAACAACGTGTCAGCAAACCAAATCCAGCAATATAAAGAGAATTAAACACCAAGACGAAGTGGAATTTATCCACAAAATACATGGTTGGTTCAACGTAGAAAATCAATCAATGTAATACACCGTATGAGTAGAACAAAGGACAAAAGTTCACAATCGTTTCAATTGGTGCAGAAGTAGCATTGGAAACAAAACCCTTCATCTTTATATGATAAAAACACTGAACATACCAGGAACCAAAGGGAACTTCCTCAACCTCATAGAGGGGATCTATGAAGAACCCAGTTACCATCATAAGTAATGGTGTTTGACCAGTCGCTTTCTCCACGCGATAAGGAATGGCCAGACATGTCTACTCTCACTACTGCTATTCAGAATTATCCTGGAGGTACAAGTCAGGGCAATTAACTGAGAAAAAGAAATGAAACGCAGCCAGATGGGAAAGGAATTTCTTGTCACAGCAGATATGAATACGGTAAAAATCATTGATTTATCTCTTTGGAAAATGTACTAAGTCAAATATACTTGTATACCAGTGCTCCCATCAGCGTGGTTCACAACAGTCAAAGGTAGAAATAACCCAAGTGTCCATCAATAGAAAACGGATAAACAAAATGTGGTCTACACACACAATGGAGTATCATTCAGCTAGAGTGTCCCAGGTAGAGACATGAATAAGAACTCACGTTTAGCTTTATAAAGACATAGATGGAGCTAAGTAATACATAGGTAGGTAGGTAGGTAGGTAGGTAGGTAGAGAGGGAGAGAGAAGGAGATAGCCAGGTAGGTGACAGACACAGAGATATGTGTATGTACACAGGTTGGTACACACATCTACCTACTTGCTTGGTCAGCTGTGAAGGTCCAGAAGCCAGGATATCCCAATGCTAATGAGATCTTGTTTCTTTTGTTTTGTTTTGTTTAAGATTTTATTTATTTATTTGACAGAGAGAGAGAGATCACAAGTAGGCAGCGAGAGAGGGAAGCAGGCTCCCTGCTGAGCAGAGAGCCCGATGCGGGGCTCGATCCCAGGACCCTCAGATCGTGATCTGAGCCGAAGGCAGAGGCTTTAACCCATTGAGCCCCCCAGGTGCGCCGAGATCTGGTTTCTAATACTATTATCTAATAGAAGGAATGAGGGCTCTTTGGGGAAATGGCTAATTCCAGGGCTGGGGAAGGGAAAATATAAGATAAGCCTGTAGCATCTTGTAGTAACAAAAAGTAAGACGGCGCTGAAAAAAAGAGAGGTGGAGGGGGGAAGACAGAGGAAGGAAGGCAAGAGAAGGAAGAGAAGGCAGAAGAAAAGGAACAAAACCCAGGAAAAACCCACAACAATGAGGGTACATCAAATGGTCAGGAGTCAGCTGCAGGGGCACCCGATGGACGAAGCTGGAAGCATTCGAGAAAGAAAAAAAGAAGCAGCATTGGATTGTAATACAAACTATAAAATAAATATCTCTGAGTTTACAGTAATGTCAATAAATGCTTCAGTAAAGAAATAAATGGTGGAGAACAGACACATCTCCCATGCAAAGAATTCTGAATAATTTATACGGATTTTCTGCTCTCAAGAAGGGGGATATGTGACCTTGCACTCCTTAACTGTGGGTTGTGCATAGTAACTTCCTGCCAACAGTACAGTAGGGAAGGACGGGAAGAGAGAGACTCCGCAGGGAAAGCCAGCAAACACCCGCATCAGCCAGGTGATCCGGGGGGACATCAACAATGGTAAAAGTCACCGGGGGACATCAACAATGGTAAAAGTCACTGTGACAACACGTGCCCTTGACGCGACGTGATGAGAAGGTCACTTGACTCCTTTCCCGAACCCCATGAGCCCAGGCTCATGATGAAAAACATGAGAGAGATTGCAATTTAAGAACCATCTACCAGGGACCTGACCACATTCTTCGAAATACCCGCCTCTGAGCCCTGTCTGGTCATCGAAAACAAGAAACATCTGAGAAATGATCATGGCCAGAGGAGCGTAAGCAGAAAGAATTCTTTAATGTAATGTGACAACCTGATGGGATCCGGAAGCAGGGGAGGACATCAGGTAACCACGAAGGGCACCCGGATTGGGTATGGACTGTAGTTAATAATGATGTATCGGTATGAGTTGATCGATTGTGACAAATGTGCTGCCCCTAGTGGAAGATGGGAACAGGGTAGCTCCGAGGTAGACGTCTCACATGACGCATCTACGTTCAGACTTTACAGGTGCTTGGATCCAGAACGGCGTGAGAAGGATATGTTCCTGATAGGCAAGAAACAGTCCTCTGATCCTTCTTCTCCATCTCAAAGATTTATTTATTTATTTGAGGGGGGAGGAAAGGACAGAGGAAGAAGGAGAAAGTTACGCAGACACTGCGCTGAGTGAAGAGCCCTAAGGAGGGCTCGATCTTACAACCCTGAGATCATGACCTGAGCTGAAACCAAGAGTCAGACGCTTAGCTGACCACACCACCCAGGAGTCCTCTGTGCTTCTAATTCTGCAGTGACAGAATGGGACAGTTTCTTCCCATCCGATTCACCAAGTACTTCTAGCCATTGGTTTCCCAAACCACAAAATTCTCTTTCGCTACGGTAACTGCCCGCACGTCCCGTGTCCCAGGAAACACACGGCCGAGGAGGTTAAGACCATGAAACACAGTTTCCAACACTCAACTAGTTTTAATAGAGTTCCCCAGCCAAAAAAAAATTTTTTTGATAGTGTCTATTTTCCATTTACTGTTTTATTTTCTTAACCACAACCTGCATCCATTTTTAAAAGATAAACTTGGATATTTTCAATTATAAAAGAGTATTTTTTGGGGCGCCTGGGTGGCTCAGTTGGTTGAGCAACTGCCTTCGGCTCAGGTCATGATCCCGGAGTCCCGGGATCGAGTCCCATATCGGACTCCCGGCTCTGCGGGAGGTCTGCTTCTCCCTCTGACGTTCTCCCCTCTCATTCTCAGTCTCTCGCTCTCTAATAAATAAATAACAAATCTTTAAAAAAAAAAGAGTATTTTTTGAGGTGGTATTCAATTTTCATTTTCAGAAATGTGGTCTTAATCGAGTTTGGGGCCGTCACGATCAGCTGGGCAAAAGAAGAAGGATGAGACAAGTGTAACATCTCCTACAAATTAGGTCTCATACGTGGGTCTATCTATTCCTGTACTCGTCTCTCTTCCAAATCACACCTAACTACATTAAAAAAAATTAATTGCTGAGGTTCCTGGCTTTGGCAGACAGCAGTGCTCCTGCTCGAATGGTCCTACGTCACATCGCTAATGTTGTTGTAAATAACAGGCAGCTAAATGGACACTCGAGGTCACACTCCGGATCAATAGAACAAATAGGTCAGTGATCAAATCAGAGGTCCGCTCAATATGCCAGACCATGGCTGTCTTTGAGCTTATTTGCTGCACATATGTGATAAACACACCTGCACCAGGACCCTCAGTCTCTGGGTGCTGGCCTTAATTAAAATCAAGTCTCCGGCTAGACTAAAAATAGCCTGTCACCTGTCCCCATAGCCACTGGAGGGCACTGTTTCCTAAAATGCTCTAAGCTTTACGGAGGCTTTTAAAACTAAGGAAAAATAATAGTATTGCGTAGGAGTGTGTTTCTCAGAGTCCATCCGTGTTGGTAAGCACGGGTAATTCAGAAAAATGAATGTTTCCTTGTTCCTATTATTAATGCACAAGTCAGGAGCGCTGGGTTTTAATCTCAGTCCTCGGGGGTGGGGGGGGGGGGGACGTACCAAGTCAGCAAGTGTCCGAACATCCGCAAGCCTGTCTCCTTACCAACAAATCAGACGTCTGTGGAACCTCCTTATTACGTCTTTGGGGAATTTTCACCAACTATAGGCTTCTGATCTTCGGTGTCGTGGCTATCGGTCTCACAGTTTGCTCGAAACTCTCCTTTACCGGGAAGTCATTGCTGCTGGGTTGGACCAATGCTTTCAGGGGGATCCAGCAGTCAGACGGACCCCAGTGCAAGTGTTGCACCCCCTGACCATGTTTACAATGGCCGACACGTGGGTCTCCAGACCGGGGGTCTCCTGCTGCCCCAGGCAGTTACCTGGGAAGAGCGGGGTTGGAGATACAGTTTAGAAATGAAGAGGCTGACGCGTGGAAGGCTCAGGACTGAACCTCCTCTGGCGATGTGGGCGTGTGCACTTGTTCTAGATCATTCCAGGGCCGCTGCCTCCTCCATCCCCTGGCCGCGCCGGCAGAAGGTGCTCAGGGACTGTGTGCCGAGTCAGTAAACAAACCCAAGGACAGACCCCAGAGGACGAGCTTGCCACCGTCCCCTCGGGCGAGGGAGGCCCAGGCTACCGGGAAAGGCTGCACCACAGAGAAAGCTACCACCCGCCACCGATTCTGTGTGTCCCACTGGGGAAGGGACGGAGGAAGCGAGAACAAGCGGAACTCTCCGAGGACCCAGAGTCAGACATGAGCAGAATAATCACGGCGGCAGCCTGCTGACCACTCAGAGACCTGGAAAGGCAAGTTCACGCTTTCTTTTCTTTTTTTTTTTGATTAGGAGCATTAAAGCCTGAAGGACTCTCGCGCTTTAAGACACACTAACGAAAATGTCAGCAAGCCTGGGCCCTGGTTTTGCGCATGGTCCTTTTTCCTCCCCCGCTGCAGAGCCGGAGTCCCCAAGCCCAGTCCTGACCAGCGGGCTCCCGCGCTCCGCTATCCCGAGCACCCCCAAATGCTCGCAGAATAAAATCCAAACCCCTGAGCACACCGCTCAAGGCTTCCAGTCAGGGCACAACCTGCACCGACGGGCCGAGCCCGCGCCGCCTGCCCTTTCTCCACCCGGTGCCCCACGGGGTCACAGAGGACAGAACGGATACTGGGGTCACGGGGACAGGGCCGTCTTCCCCCACTCCAGCTTTTCCTGCCGTCCCGTCTGGAACCTTCTTCTCTCGCCCGTCAGCCCCAGCCCCCAGTGTGGAACTGTCCCTCAATCTCCCTTAGCCCGACGTCCCCGCGCTCCGGAGAGCCTTCGCCCCTGCCCCTCGTCCCCTCTCGCGGTCTGCGTGGGGGGCCGGGAGGCTCCGTGTGCGGGGAGGGGGGCTCACGCCAGCCCATGCCGAGCCGAGCACGCGTGCCCCACGGAAGGTCCTCGGGGAGTTGTGCTGCGTGTCAGGACGATGGCTCTTTACGAGGTAGCCTGGCTCATTTAAATACATTTGAGTGTATTCTTGTTTTCGGAAAAACTAAAAATACGACTTTCAGGATGAATGTCGCAGCTATCGCTGGGGGAATGTGATTCAAGTTCTGTGAAATGGCCCCAGAAACGGGACCTGCAGCGATGCCATACGGACAGGCCGGCCTGCGCATTAGTTTTTGCTTGCTTGTCTTTTTTTTTTTTTTTTTTTTAATCGTTTTTAATATTGGGGGCATTTCAAGCTTAGAGAGTCAAAAGTCTCAGGATGCTATAGGTATGTCGTTTTCATCACCGCAAGAAAAATCCCCAAAGAGCCCAGGCCAGGGATGGGGGACAGTGGGGGGAACGGCAGCATCTCAGAGCCCCATCGGGCTGCCTTCCTCTGAGCATGGAAACCGGGGGAGGAGAGGGTACATGAATTTGTCCCTTTTCCTAAGCCTGATTTCACAGCGTGGGGCGGGGGGGGGGGGCACAGAGTGAGCGTTCCCAGGAGGCTTGTCAGCATTACAGGAAAATACTGGAAAGACAGAAGGGACACAGCTCTGCGGCCCTCACCCGAGATCCTGGGAGAAGGAAGCAGGTGTCGCTTACCCAGGGGCGCCCCAGCGAGGCTCTCACGTCTCGCCGTGCTGGTCTAAGAGCTTCGGGTCCTGTCAAACACCTGCTTTCCGGGCAGCCCAGAATGTTGGCCCCCGCCGGGCACGTGCCTGCGTGGCTCGTGGACCAGCCCCGACCGAAGGCGGGAGCGCCGGGCCTCTCGTGAGGTTCCCGGCGGACGGGGGTTCAGCTGGGCTGTGACAGTCCGTCGTGGGAATCAGGCATGTGACCCCGCTGGGAGAGGGCTCTGCGGGCTGGTGCCCGCCTTCCCGTGGATCTCACCCCGCTGGCCTTTCCCTGCGACGTTTGTGCTTTGCACCCTTTGGCAAGAGCTCTCTCACTAGGTGCCGAGGCCGGGGAGTCTTGGGGTCCCCAGGCACACGAAGGTCCCCTTCACAGCTGCAATGATATGGTGTGCGGGATTCTTTCCCAACAGCTGTCGAGGGGGAGGGTGTATCTGAAACAAGGCCCGTCCGTGGCATGTGAGCTGCTGAAGCCAAGGGGTCGTGGGGCTTCGTTGTCTTGCTCTCTGATCTTACACGGGACGGAAGTTTTATTAAAAGATTAAAAATAAATGAAAAGTTGAGGCGCTCTAAAGGACTGAAGGAACGTTTTAGAAATAAATCGTAACCCAGTAAGATGGAAAGTGAGTGGAGAGGGTCTTGAGTGATGGGAGATCCCACCTGTCCGGCCGCTCCGAGCCGTGGGCTCCCACCAGGGGCGGGCACTGCGTGCGGCGAGCGTCCGGCCACCGCGGGAACTCCCGCGTTCCTCTGCTGCCCCAGGTGCTCCGGGTGCAAACACAGACCCCAGCTCACGATGCCCTGCGGGGATGCGGTGCTCCAGCCAGTGTCTGACCCCACGAGGGCCCGCTCTGTGACCAGGGGACGCACAGTCAGCGAGGCCACGGAGGGACGTCGTCGGCCCCCTCCTCCAGGTGCCCGTGGAGGGCACCGCCCGCTGCCGGCCCAGGGTCCATTCTGCCTCCTCGTCTTTACCCTCACACCCGCCTGTCGCCTAGGGATTCGTCACATCCAGGCACGAACCCTTCCCTTCCGCGCTGCGCCTCCCTCCCTTCCGCGCAAGTCAGCAAGGTCGGCACAGGGCAAGTCAGGGCGGAAGCCACGGAGCCTCCGGCAAAGCGGTCACTTTGCGACAAGCAGAAACACCTGCTTTCCTTTTTTCAAGCATCTGAAGATAAAAGGCGCATGTTCCAGGTGGCAGAGCGGGGAGCCGGGCAGGACTTCTCCACCCAGGCGACCGTGCGCCCCAGGGGACGGCAGGCGGTGTCCGGAGACGTCTCTGGTTTTCCCGGCGTGGGCCGTGGGGTGCTGCTGGCTCCTGGTGGGTGGAGGCTGGGGATCATGTCACGGGGCGTCCCCCCTACACAGAGTCATCGGGGCCAGAGAAGCCTGGATTCTCGAGGACAGCCTGGGGACCAGGGACACTAGCCACGAATTGTCCATCTCTGAGGTCTTGTACGTGAGGAACATTAATTTCCTTATTGATCAAGCCACTCGTTTGGGTTTCTGTTGCCTGTAGGTGAAACCCGTCCAAGGGATTCACCACCTGCTTTCATCCTTTTGGGTTCCAGCTCCTTCTGCTCTTAGAGTTTCAGAGGGTTCTGTTTGATCGGCAGCAAAAAGGACAGTCTCCGCCAGGTGGCACGTGATTCGGACACTTTCTGGCAGACGTTTGCCTCGGATGCTTCTCCCTTCTGCGCCTGTCTCCCACCTGTCCCCGACCACGGCTCCTTCCAGAATGGATCTTATCCCTTTTCTTATTACCACGAGAGGACACAGCGTGTGCTGTCCATCACCCAGCCGGACACGAAGACCTCTTCCGACC
>JAPYYJ010001675.1:0-13863 GCA_028533885.1 Nasua narica | reverse complement strand
AATCTTTAAAAAAAAAAAGAAATGACAAAGATTGAGAAGAATTGGGACTAAGATTCAAGATATTTCTTAAAAGGGCTAAAAAAAAAAAAATCCTGTTTACATCCAGCAGAGGACTCCATTTTAAAGAAGGGAGAGCTTTTATTTTTCCGTTGCATGGGGTCCCAGGCCTTGATTTCAGTGGGCTAGAAGAAGAACCAAGAATGAGAAAAAAGGGCAAGACTTAAGAGAGCCATGGTTACATTTTTTAAAAAACTTTTTTTTTTTTTTTTAAAGATTTTATTTGGAGTGCCTGGGTGGCTCAGTGGGTTAAAGCCTCTGCCTTCAGCTCAGGTCGTGGTCTAAGGGTCTTGGGATCGAGCCCCACATTGGGCTCCCTGCTCAGCGGGGAGCCTGCTTCCCTCTCTCTGCCTGCCTCTCTGCCTATTTGTGATCTCTCTCCTCTTTGTCAAATAAATAAAATCTTTAAAAAGAAAAAGATTTTATTTATTTGACAGAGTGAAAGAGGGAGAGAGAGAGCACAAGCAGGGGGAGCAGCAGGCAGAGGGAGAGAAGCAGCAGGATCCTCCGCCGAGCAGAGAGCCTGATGCAGAGCTCCAAACCCAGGACACCAGGATCATGATGTGAACTGAAGGCAGGCAGATGCTTAAGACTGAACCACCCAGGTGCCTCTTTTTTTAAGCTTTTATTGAAAACTGCAAACATACAAAAATAGAATAGTGAAATGAACCTCCACGTCACACTTGTCTCCTAGCTTCAACAGTTATAAACATAGGCCCACTTTTGTTTAATCTGTATTCGGTCCCTTCTTCCTTCCCATTATTTTGAGGCAAATACCTGGCATATTATTTTATCCATATTTTTCAGTGTGTGTCTCTAAAATGTAAAAACTTAAAAAAATACTATTATTGTACCTAAAATTAATACAACAAAATATCCAGTGTTCAATTTTATTGATTGCCTTATGAAAAATTTTTTTCCAGTTTGTTTGAATCAAGTTCCAAATAAAGTCTATACATCAATTAGTCTTAAATCTTTTATGTTCCTCCTCCATCTTCTTTTTTCCTTGTAATTTATTTGTTGCAGAACCTTTCTTTGTCTTGTAGAGTTCCTGTAGTCTGCAGGAACAGGGAAGAGAGCAGAGGAAATACCCACTACTCTCTCTTAGACTCTATCACCACAACTGCTGCAGTTAAGATGTCTGGAGGCCCACAAGCAAGGGAGGCGCCAAGAAAACTATTGGCTTTAGGAATGAACATAGTTTTGAAATCATACTTCAGGTTTAGGTTGGACCAGCCATGGCAAGGAAATCTGACAAAGGATTTGCAAAATCAGGTGCTCCTCCCACTATAATTTTAATGACAATGAATGTATTCTCACAGTTCTTACATAGTTACTTCTGTCTGAAATAGTGTTGCTTGAGTGCCTGTGATATTCGTACCTTAAAATAGGAATACCAACTTGAGAAAATCCTCATTCTCGACAGTTTACCCTCAAGGCTCCTCCTTTAGTGAGGCTCTTGCAGACTCTGGTAAATACAAGTTGAATACTTTTTTTAGCACACACATACACACGTGTATGCATATGTGAGCAATGGGAAGAGGGAGGGAGAAAATCTTAAGTTGACTCTGTACTGAGTATGCCCCACAAGGGGTTTGATGCCATGACCCTGATCAAGACCTGGGCAGAAACCAAGAGTCCCTGAGGGCTTAACCAACTGAGCCACTCAGGTGCTCCTAAATACAAGTTTAATATTTAAGTAGTACTTTGATTTTTTTATTTTAGACATTTTTTTAATTAAACCACTACTAGACTGCCAACTCTGGAGATTTGAAAGACAGCCCGTAACTTCAATTTTAAGAATCGAAATCTGCTCTCAAGATTGGGAATTCTTATTTTGTTTTTAAGTTTTCAGCATCAGTAACTGAGAGTCTTACTATATATGCTCCCACTGCATAGATTTTGCTGAGGTTGGGGGGAAGGTTGGGTGGGGAACAGAAGTGAAGCTTTCAATAGTTTAGAAATCCACATTAGATATATCTGTCTTCTGATAACTCCCCCCCTGCCTTTTTAACACCATAAAGCTGGAATTTTACTAATCTCACTAATCCCAGCTCTTCTTCATTTTACTCATTCTTTTAATTTCCTCTATTTCATTTTTCAAAATGATTCTTCCTCTGTTATATGGAATTCAGCTCTCTTCTGTTCTAAGACTCATGTAATCAAACCCACCAAAAGGAGTTTGTAAGTTTTTTATAAAATTAGATGTAATACTGCTTTAAGACCAGCAGACTAGATATTTATCTGTAAGACTAGGTATTTACCCAAGTACTATTAAATCCCGTATTTACTTAAAAACCTGTACATGAGTGTTCTGTAGCATCCTTATTTGTAATCTTTACAAACAGCAAGCAACCTGGATGCTCTAGTACATTGGAATACTACTTGATAATGAGAAATATTGATACATGCATCATGAAGACTGGAATATTTATGGGTTCCTGTGGAATAGAGTGCCAGCTCTTCGCAGTCTTATGTGTGGCCATGAGGAGGTCGTTGTCTCTTTGTCCAGTCACTAGCAGACAGTATCCATTTTTCTTTATCTTCACATCTGAATGTCTCAACTACAGGAAGTCTGAAAGGGATTAGGCAGGAACAGAGGATTTATTCATGTTGGTTATAATTGAAGTAGGAAGAGGGTAGCATAAACATTGCCTCCTTTCTCTTTCTCCTCAAGTCTTTTATTTAATATTTTGGATCTCTAGTTATTCTTTTTGGTGTGTTCCCTTATTTTTTTTTCTATTGTTGCTAACAAATCTTACACATTTGTTGTCAGAAATGATCTTTTTTTTTCTTTTTAAAGATTTTTATTTATTTATTTGACAGAGCGACACAGCAAGAAAGGGAGCACAAGCAGGGGGAGCGGGAGAGGGAGAGGAAGAAGCAGGCCTCCCGTCAAGCGAGCAGGGAGCCCGATGCAGGGCTTGATCCCAGGACCCCGGGATCACGACCTGTGCCAAAGGCAGATGCCCCAACGACTGAGCAACCCAGTCACCCCTCAGAAATGATCTTGCTCATCTTTGGTTCATATTTCAGAAAGTACAGGAATACCTGCATACCAGTAGCTATCATTTTGTGTGAGACAGTTTTGAAAATAAGAAATTAGAGGCAAATTTTTACTTTCCCAGAGATGTAAAATGTTTGTAAAATTTGGAAAAAATTACTTTTAATAACTCTTTCAGATTGAAAGTTACTTTTTAATTATGAAATAGTGTAACATACAGAAAAGTACAGGAGAAAATATAATGTTTAATGAACTCAGTATGATCCATTGCTCAGATTTCTTAATATTTTGCCATATTTGTGCCGTAACTTTTATTTATTTTGTAAACAAAATACCACAGTTACCTTGTTTATAAATTTTCTTTGCTTATAAATATTTTGAGTTTATTGTATTTCATATTTTGGCACATAGTTTATTAAATAGTTACTGAGTTTTCTAGTTTTTTAATTCTATCATTTGCATAACTGCTGAGTGTTGTGGAAGCTGTTGTCTCAGTTTTGGGGGCAATGTGATGTTGGTGCAAATGTGCTGCAGTTTACAGTGCATAAACAAAACCCAGGAGCTTTTTAGGCTTTTTATCCATAGTTTCAAGCTGATACACAGCCCCTGATTTGCATATAAACATAGAACTATACAATTTGTAGAAATTTGGTAATGAACTCCCTTCAGAATTAATTAACTACAAAGAGCTGCGGAGGCCCTAGGTAATTTTGTTGCTGAATTTTATTTACTAGGAATCCATTCGTGATAAATAAAAAGTGAATTCGATATTTTGAGTCCTTTTGCAATTAGAAAGCTCTATTGCTAATCCTTACATAAAATAAGTAGGTAAGATTCACTAGATGAAAGTAGTTCCTGAGTAAATGTTATTCAAGTAAAGGACTAGCTGCTGAAAACTTGGACTGGAAAAATCCTTTCAAAGGAAAATAAAGCTTGATTTATTTGTATGTGTGTGTGGAGGTGGAGAGCAAACTGAACAATATGTATGGTATGATGCAGTTTTTTTTGAAACAACACCCCTTTCCTATTTTTGGTTGTTGTTGTTCTGTATGAGCTAGACAAAAGTATAACATGTCCTAAATTGGGAATTATGTTAAGGGCAGGCTGGGGCTGGAAGTGGAGTGTTTCCTGGGGTGTTTGTTGCTAAAGTAGAAACCTGGGCTCTTCAGTTCGAGGTTCCAACTTAATGTATCTGCCCCAGGTGATTTCAGTGTAGGTTATTAGTAATTTATACTGATGCTGTAGAGGTGGAGATTGCAGATTTGGCTGACTTGATTTACCCATTAGTGTGTCCTTTCTGGATCGTGATGGCAGTAGTATTTGTGGTCTGTTAAAAGAACCTGTTTACTTAAAAGTGATCTATGCATCTCGTGTTTGTTTTTAAGTCTCAAACATTTCAGAAATGCAAATGTTCAAATGTTCAGAAAGAAAAAAATGAAGACTTAATCTCCACTTACCCTTTAGACTGAGGTTTCTTCTGTATTTCAGGGCAAAAAATTCTGGGGGTGAGGGAAGGGACCAAATGTGGATTTAAACTTTTAAAAAATAAACTTTAAGCAGAAACAAAAGTAGAATAGTAAAATAAACCACCCAGCTTACACGAGGATATTTCTGTTTGTGGTCGGTCATGGTGGGGGCTCCTGGCTACCTGGGCTTCTGTAACAGTTTTGAGGGGAGAGATGCCAGAAAAACTAGTAACTGGGAGATAGTGGTGCTGTGGATACATGATAAGAATTTTAAGATGTGATTACAAACTAGAGCTGCAAAGTTCAGTGGTAAACCTGTTCCATTATGTTGCGTTTCTGAGACTTGCTCCCACTCTTAGTAGGAAAATGTGGTCCAGCTATGCTTTGGACTAGATAATGTTATTACATTTTCTGCTTTAAACCACACCCATCCTGAACTACAGAGGGTTTTCTCCCTTTGCATGGGTGTGGGTTGGGCATTTGCATTGTGCCATTTGAATTTTTTTTCTTTTGGTCCTTGCAAACTAGTAAATGAGCTTTTTAAAGTTTCCAGTGTCAAAGGGTTTTAATTCAGTTGAAGGTAACTAGCTGGCAAGAGTTCATTCATTCATGGAATGCTTTTAAGTATTTCATATTCATTATCTCATTTAATCCTTAAAAAAAAAAAAACCCACGTTGTAGGAAACTGGGACACAGAGGTGAAATAACATTAATTAGTAGAGAAAGCTTTTATTTGAAGGCAGACATTTTGATTCCAGAGCTCAGACTCAATCATAAAATTAATGTCATGGTGGTTGCAGCCAAACTGTATAAGGCTCTGAATTCTAGACTATAAAGAATTTAGACTTTATCCTTTATTATTTTACTCTTCAGAGTGTAATCCTAGATGTTTAGGACATGGCATGAGAAATTGTTAGGAATGCAGAAACTTGGGTTGGATCCAGGCCCCCTGCATTTTAACAAAATCTGTAAACAGTTTGTTGCACATTCTAATTCGAGAGCCACTCTCCATAGTACTGTTGGTTTTGCATTTCTGGTATTGTTGAGTTTAAATGATCTTGAGTATTATTTTTGGTTCCTAATCAACATCGGCATTGGAGATGGCATTCCCCATTCATTTGGGAAAGGTTTAGAATTTTTTTTTAAGATTATTTATTTATTTGACAGAGAGATCACAAGTAGGCAGAGTGGCAGGCAGAGGGAGAGGAGGAAGCAGGCTCCCTGCTGAACAAAGAGCCCGATGTGGGGCTCTATGTGGGGCTCGATCCCAGGACCCTGAGATCATGACCTGAGCCAAAGGCAGAGGCTTAACCCCCTGAGCCACCCAGGCGCCCCAAAGGTTTAGAATTTGACAATAATTTAATCTTTGGTAACCTGTTCTAATTTGTAGTTGATGAAATGGTAAGCATCTCTTCTGTGTACAAGTATTGTCTCTTGAAGTGGAGATGTATTAAGTATTAAAAATCAGTACTAGGTATAGTTCTACTAACGTCTTGTATATTACAGTTATTTTAAAGTTTATGTATTTAGAAAGTAGTTTGATACCAGATTCCTTGATATCAGATTGTTTTGGGTCTCTTTAGAAAACTAAAGTCTGTATTAACTTTCTTACAGATATTGAAGCACAGATTCGAGAAATTCAAGGCAAGAAGGCAGCTCTTGATGAAGCTCAAGGAGTGGGCCTTGATTCTACAGGTTATTATGACCAGGAAATTTATGGTGGAAGTGACAGCCGATTTGCTGGATATGTGACATCAATTGCTGCAACTGAACTTGAAGATGTGAGTTACCGAGTATACACAGTCAAGCATTTTTCTGATGAACAAAAATATAAAGGAATTTTCTGTTTTAGTTATCTTATTTAATCTGGGAAGATTTGGGTGGGTGGGGGGTTTTCTTTTGGAGAATAAAACTGTTGAAGGTGTCCTTCCTCTTTAAGGTCCAGAAACTTCTGAAAGTGATCACTTCTGAATCTTTATGTTAAAACTAGTTTGTTTATCCAGCAAGGAACCTGCAAATCATTAACTATTATAAAATAAATCCCTCTTGTTACCTCCTGAGCTCTATCTAGGGTAGCCAGCGTGAGACGTGACTTTATTGTAGATAGCCATCTGTCCTTGCCACTTTTGATTACTGACTTGTGTTTGGTGCTGTGTGTTTTTCCCCTTGGCATCTTTTTTTTTTTTTTTTTTTTTTTAAGATTTTATTTATTTATTTGTCAGCACAAATGAGGACAAGCAGGAGGAGCAGCAGACAGTGGGAGAAGCAGGCTTCCTGCTGAGCAAGGAGCCAGGTGTGGGACTCCATCCCTGGACCCCGGGACCATGACCTGAGCCACCCAGGCATCCCATCCCTTTGGCATTTTAATAAGAATGTTTCTTGTTACTAATGCTAATGGCCTTTTTTAGTTATTCTGGAGGATGACCACTTCTCATTTTGAAGTGCATCCCTCAAAGTGTTTTTATATAGTCCCCATAGCTTATTTTGTCAGGCCATTCCAAACATCCAAATTTGGTGAAGTGGCTGTTCATTTTTTGCATAATTCAGTAACAAACATTTTATGTATATGGATTTTATCAAACTTGTTTTTATGAAATGCAAGGCACATTTTATTTTATTGTTGGCACTTTCTTCTTTTAAGAAAAATTTTAAAGTTCCAAAGGTACAATTTTCCAGAAGCTAAGGGGGAAATTGTGATTTTGTTTTTGAATAAAATAAATGAGGTGTTGAAATCTTGGGAGTTAATCAATTGTTGCACTTATAGGTGTAAAGTAACAATATAACATTGGTGTCTTTGAACCTACTATTAGGGAGACAAATAGATTTAAAATTAATTATATTTTATTTGTGTGGTTAAATCATGTTTAAAAAACATGAGTTAAAAAAACAAGGAGGAGCACCTGGCTGCCTGAGTCAGTAGAGCTTGAGACTCTTGGGGTTGTGAGTTCAAGCCCCACATTGGGTGTAGAGATTACTTAAAGTCTTTAAAACAACAAGGAAACTGGAGAATTCTAAATAAGCTGTTTGCCGTTCCCAAATTTGAAAAACAAATTTCTTTATTTTTCCTTTGAAGATTTTTATTTGTCAGAGGGAGGGAGCAGAAGGAGGAGAAGCAGGAGGCAGAGCAGGCAAAGGGAGAGGCAGGCTCCCCACTGAGCAAGGAGGCTGATCCATCTCAGGAGCCTGGAATCATGACCTGAGCTAAAGGCAGATGCTTAACCGACTGGGCCACCAGACATTCCAAAAAATTCATTATGCTTTCTGTGAGAATGAAATGCTCAGGCTTTTTAGTCCATACCTACTTTATTTTATTTAGCCTCCATAGAAATCATTCCTTGTTTAGTTAGTGTTTTTTTAAAAGTAAAGAGAACTAAGTTTAATTTCTTTAAAAAGTTTATGAATTGAAAGAAAATGTAGGTGTTTATAAGTTTTATGAACTTGTAAGGTTTAGACACTACTTTGCCAGTTAGTCTTTTGATACCATGTTGAATCTGTATATCCTTTCTAACTTTTAAGTTCTGACATTTTGTTTTTTTTGGGGGGTATTCATTGCAGGATGACGATGACTATTCATCATCAACAAGTTTGCTTGGTCAGAAGAAGCCAGGATATCATGCTCCTGTGGCATTGCTTAATGATATACCACAATCAACAGAACAGGTGACTTTCCTCTTGTTCTTCTCCCCTCCCACCCCTTTTTAAAAATTAAAACCAGAGTTTATTCAGCTAAGGAAAACTGAATGTCTCAGTTCCTGTGGAAGCCCACATAGCTGAGAAATCAAGTTATTGGAATGTCTTGATGAGAGTTGATTGGGAGGGTTAGAAGTAATACTTAATTTATTTTGTTAAGGTAATCATTTCATGAGGAGTTGAACTATGTGGATATGTATATTGCCTCATTTCCCTTTGTCTTATTTTTTCATGTTAATACTAAACCATAAAATGATAGAAGATATTTCTTTCATTAAACATTTTTACATGTTTTCTAATATTCTGGTTTTTATATATTATATTCTCTTTGGTTATTTAATAAAGTGATTATTAAATGAGATATACCTCTTTTCAGTATGATCCATTCGCTGAGCACCGACCTCCAAAGATTGCTGACCGGGAGGATGAATACAAAAAGCACAGGAGGACCATGATAATATCCCCAGAGCGTCTTGATCCTTTTGCAGATGGTAATTCTTTCCCACTTTTCTATAAGTTTTCAGGACTTTATTTATCTTAAGTTGTCTTTAGCCCTTTGATTTTTTTTGGCATGCTTATGAATTTGCTTTTCTTTTTTAAAATCCCCCTTATTATAGATATGTTTAGATTTGGTTGAAGTCACAGATGCCATATTCTTCATCTTTATAATGCAAGTTTTCTTTCCAGGTAGAAGGACAAGAAAATAATGAGCCAATGCCATAGAAACGCAAAGGGTTAAAGGTTTTTCTTTTACTTTTGTTTTGGGTACGCTTTCTATACTTTGAACAAATGTGTTTTTCTGCTCAAAATACTTTCAGACTATTGAAAGTTTTCATTCCAAATCCTAGACTTTTGGGCTTGTTATTTTGAGAAACTGTTTCTCACATTAGAGCTTCCCCCATATTGCTCTAAATATAGTAAATGCACCTACTTTGCTCTAAGCATACTTAAAGTTAAAACAAAAGTATGTATACAAAGACTTTGATATTTTTAATAGTTGGAGTCTTGTTTTGCTAATTTTAGTGTGCAGGTCAGCACAAGGGGTATAGTGAGCCTGATGGAAGCTTTCCTCAGGTGAGTTTCAAAAACAAAATTAGGTGCCTGTTTCTTAGAATTAGATTCTGCTGCAGGTTTACAAATTAGACTTTCAGCCTGCATGAATTAGTAGGGATATTCTTTTTTTACTTGCATAATTGTAATTGATTTAAACATGTATGTCAGAATTCACAGGCCCATACTAACTGTCCTTAATTTCTTTCCTACAGCAGTACTGCTATATGCCAGTCCTGTCTGCATTCTTAAGGGTGCAGTTCAACACATCCTCTCTAGATTATGGTGAAAAAGTATTCCAAAGGAAGTCTTATCAGAGCTAGTGTCAGAAAGAATGACACTACCAATTGGGCATGATCTTCAGCATAGGAAATGTCTTAGAATTTTATTATTTTTTCCTAAATTGCGATGCTATACTACTGGTATAGCTGATTATCACATTTCTGAAACATAGTGTGCCTCTGTGAATCTTGTTATGTACTCTTTGGGCTTCTTTAAGATATTTTGAAGTTTGAAAGCAAATACTGAAACTTGAACCAAGAGACTAACACATCTCTTTGTACACCACTTTTCTTCTGTATGCAACATAATAACTGGTAGAAGTAATATATTTCAAGTAATATGTTTCCAGTTGTAATTTATACTTTCTAAGAAAAAAATGTTTTTGGGTCAACGAAACTTAAAAAGAATGAAGCCCTTTTTAGTAACATGACATCAAAGTAATATTATAGGTGTATTTTAAAAGTCAAATTTTCTAAACTATAACTGTTTTAGAACATTGTATGGAGAACTTATCTAGTTATAGTTATTTGTAGTCAGGATTTTAACAGCTTGCAACAGGTAATGTTTTGAATATAAATATCTTTCCAAAGTGTTACTAATGGTAAAGAGATAATTTTCTAGGCTTCTATTCTGCTGCTTGAAGTCAGAACTGCTGATGGAGACAAAGGCACGAAAGTGTACGTATTCCGGATTAGCAACCCAGGAACCCATCACTTCTGAAGACTCTAAGCTGTGCTGTCATTTTGTTTTTATATGCATTAAAATATTTGTTTTAAACTGCTGTAGATATGTTTGTGTTCAAACAGGTTAAATTGATCAGCAAACTCAATAAAAAGTAAGATGTATAATTATTAAAGTTTTCCATCAAAAAATAAATTAAATGATTATGCAATAACATAATATTAGAGCAGGGCAGATAAATCAATTTAACCTAATTATTTTTTATTTATTGTACTCTTGTCCTGTTGCTGTTCTTTTCTGCAGGAGGGAAGACCCCTGATCCTAAAATGAATGCTAGGACTTACATGGATGTAATGCGAGAACAGCATTTAACTAAAGAAGAGGTATGTGAGCCTGATTTTTATTTTGGTGATTGTGAAAGAATGTAAAAAGAAAGTTCAAATTGAGAGACTTTTATGTTTCCTTTTTATTTGTCGCACAAGTAATATTTTAATAGTATTAAATAAAAATTAAGTTGAGAAAGAAACCTTACCCAAAATTCTGCCTCTTCCCAAATTAAACTTTTCATATTTCTATATCCTTTTCTAGTCCTGGCCCTTTGGCTGTTTGTCTGGGTGTATACATATATGTGTATGTATGTGTAGCCATACACACACAGACATGTATCTTATGGTGGTTATATCTGTGGGGAGGATTGGTGGTGTGTGTCTGAAACAAAAGGCTGAGGGAAAAGTCAGATAGTTAAATCATTCCTTGAAAAACCTCTAAAATCTTCCATGAGATTCAGTTTCTGAAGGATTCAGATTCAGAATTCTGAAGGATTCTTACCGGCCTGCAGTGATAGCTTCATTTTATTTTAATAGTAAGCCTCTGTAACTTTATCACAAATCTGTAATTTGTTATATGGAATAAGTAGGGTGATGGAACCTTATTTAAAATCATAGATAGGGTAAATTAAATGTGCATTTGTTATCACTACGTTGTATGTGATTTACGTAGTTATAATTTTTAAGTTTCCACTTTTTGTCACTCTTCTATCTTATTACACAGTCTGAATTGATATTTATGTGAGTTTTAAATAAAACTTCTTCAGTGAAAGCATTACTGTTGAAGATTTTACCTCACTGTTTTTAAAGTAGAGTGTTCTGTGTTATAAATTCCATAGTTGCTCATCTTTTGTTCAGAAAGATACTGTATAAAACTAGAAATACGGAAAAGAAAGGGAAATAAGGAATGGGACTCCCAGTAGCATAGAAAACAGAATGAGTGAAGACATTAAATTGAAATGACTGTGCTGATTATATGAAAGTATGTTGAAAAGGTCTTAGAGATACTGAGTGCCTATTGAAATATTTTTAGAGAGAAATTAGGCAGCAGCTAGCAGAAAAAGCTAAAGCTGGAGAACTAAAAGTTGTCAATGGAGCAGCAGCATCCCAGCCTCCCTCAAAACGAAAACGGCGTTGGGATCAAACAGCCGATCAGACTCCTGGTGCCACTCCCAAAAAGCTGTCAAGTTGGGATCAAGCAGAGGTAAATTTATTTTTATTTTCAATGATGATTATTATTATTTTTAGATTTTCTTTCCCAAATGGGTGTATTAGCTTATTACTCTTGTTGACATCAAATTAACACAGACCAGGTGGCTCAAACAATAGACATTCATTTTTTCACAGTTTTGGAAGCTTGAAGTCAATATCAATGTGTCAGCAAGGTTGATGTCTGGTGAGAGTTCTCTTTTTGGTTTGCAGAAGGTTTCCTTTTTGTTGTGTCCTCATGTAGCCTTTTTTCTCTGTGTGTGCATGGAGAAAGCAAGCAAGCTCTCGTGTCTCTCCTAAGGATACCAGTGCTATCAGGTTATGACCCTAACCTTAGGAGCTCATTTAACCTAATTACCTCACTAAAGGCCTAATCTCTAGATATAGTCACATTGGTGGTTAAGGGCTTCAACATAAGTTTTTTTTAGGGGAAGACACAGCTCAGTCCATAACCTGGAATAAAGGAACTTCCCTTTTGGAGTATTAAAAGAGATATTTCAGTATGTCACATTGTGGAGGTTGAATATAGTATAGTGATCTTCATTTTCTAGATGGCTAATTTAACCATCTGACCACTGGTGTCACATGGGTAGTGCTACTGCATTTCCTTGGTTAGTTTATTTTCCTAGAGAATGTCTTTGGGGGGGTGTGTTTGTTGTTTAATTTGTTTAAAATTTTTCAGAATTGTAAAGTATTAACATAAAATTGCCCTTTTAACTATTTTAAAGTATACAGTTTAGTGGCATTAATTATACTCACAAACTTACACAACTGTCTCCACTAATTTTGAAATGTTTTCATTACCTTGAGCAAACTGTAATCATTAAGCAGTACTTCTTTATCCCTCCCACCCCCAGAGGAAAGTTCAAAAGAATACCTCCTTAACAGCTTCTTAGTTGATGAATTTGTTTCCTGTTTTTCCTTTCCAAAGTAGAAACAATAAAAAAACTTAAACTGTTCCCCTATGAAATCTACCAGTATGCCTATGTTTGTTCTCATTTACTCTTTTCTTTCTGAGTTGTCAATGCAGGTTGAACAACTTACTATTTCCCATCCCCTCTTACTAAGAGACTTTTATGTAATGTCAGTTTTTTCTCTGTACTCCAGGTTATTAGCAAACACTTTGTATCTATTTTCCTCTTTAAAAAACAAAAAACTACAGGAAACCATCCCTTGATCCTCACATCCCCTTTCAGCTGCCATCCCATTTCTGTCTCTTCACTGCAAAATGCTCTGAATGAGTTGTCTATACCTGCAGTCTCTGCTTATCAAGTCTTTTGCTTGCACCATTCCACCAAAACATCCTTTGTCAAAGTCACTTGACCTCCTTTTGGTAAATCTAGAGATCAAGTCTCAATTCTCATATCCTATATCATTACATCATAGATCCTATCATTTATCAGTGGCATTTGCCATTACTTGATTCCCTTTTCTTAGATTCTGGACTTTAGTCTTTTTTGATTATCCTCATACACATCCTCACTGACTCCTATTCCTCAGTCTTGCTACATCTTCCTCAGCTTCCTTGAACTTGGGGGTTTTCTAGTACTTAGTCCTTGAACCTCTTTTCCATCCAAATGCACTCTGTAAGATCTCATTCCTGTCTTCATATACCATCTCTATAAGACTACTCCCAAATGTACAAATCTATCCTTTACATGTCCTGGCTTCTCAGACTTGACACTTTTATTAGGACGTTTAATAGATATTTCAAAACGAGTTTTTCTAAAATAAAATTATTGATTTTCTCTTTTCGCTTACCCTTTCCAGCCTGTTCCCATGTCTTTTGGTGCAAGCCAGGTCCTTAAAGAGTCCTGTCAGTGTCATCCAGTAGTTACTCTCTTGTCCCAAATTCTCTCTTGTTCCAAATTCTATTATAAATAAATTTTGTTGACCCCCACCTTTAAATATATTCGGGATCTAACCACTTTTCATGACCTCTGTCTCTACCACCCTAGTCTAAATGCCTAATTTTTTTTTAAAGTTTATTTATTTACTTTAGTAATCTCTGTATCCAATGTGGGGCTCAAATTCATGTTCCCGACATCAGGAGTTGTATGCTCTTCCAACTGAGCCAGCCAGGCGCCTCCTAAGGTCA
>JAPYYJ010001674.1:0-13864 GCA_028533885.1 Nasua narica | reverse complement strand
TCTTTCTCCAGCTCCTTTAGGTGTAGGGTTAGGTTATGTATTTGAGATCTTTCTTGTTTCTTGAGAAAGGCTTGTATTGCTATATATTTTCATCTCAGGACTGACTTTGCTGTGTCCCAGAGATTCTGAACAGTTCTGTTTTCATTTTCATTTGTTTCCATGAATTTTTTTAATTCTTCTTTAATTTCCTGGTTAACCCATTCATTCTTTAGTAGGATGCTCTTTACCCTCCATGTATTTGAATTTTTTCCAACTTTCCCCTTGTGATTGAGTTCTAGTTTCATGGCATTGTGGTCTGAAAATATGCAGGGAATGATTGCAGTCTTTTGGTACTGATTGAGACCTGATTTGTGTCCCAGGATGTGATCTATTCTGGGGACTGTTCCATGTGCACTAGAGAAGAAAGTGTATTCTGTTGCTTTGGGATGGAATGTTCTGAATATATTTGTGATGTCCATCTGGTCCAAGTGTGTTACTTAGAGCTTTTATTTCCTTGTTGATCTTTTGCATAGATGATCTGTCCATTTTGGTGAGGGGGTATTAAAGTCCCCTACTATTATAGTGTTATTGTTGATGTGTTTCTTTAACTTTGTCATTAATTGGTTTATATAGTTGGTTGCTCCCACGTTAGGGGCATAGATATTTACAATTAGATCTTCTTGTTTTACAGTCCCTTTAAGTATGATATAGTGTCCTTCCTCATCTCTTATTATATTCTTTGGCTTAAAATCTAATTTATCTGATATAAGGATTGCCACCCCAGCTTTCTTTTGATGTCCGTTAGCATGATAAATTGTTTTCCATCCCCTCACTTTAAAGCTGGAGGTGTCTTTGGGTCTGAGATGAGTTTCTTGTAGACAGCATACGATGGGTCTTGTTTTTTAATCCATTCTGATACTCTGTGTCTTTTGATTGGGGCATATAGCCCGTTTACATTCAGGGTAATTATTGACAGATATGAATTTAGTGCCACTGTATTGCCTGTATGGTGACTGTTAACTGTATATTGTCTCTCCTCTTTTCTGGTCTATGTTCCTTTTAGGCTCTCTCTTTGCTTAGAGGACCCCTTTCAATATTTCCTGTAGGGCTGGTTTGGTGTTTGCAAATTTTTTTAGTTTTTGTTTGTCCTGGAAGCTTTTTATCTCTCCATCTATTCTCAGTGACAGCCTAGCTGGGTATAGTATTCTTGGCTGCATATTTTTCTCGTTTAGTCCTCTGAATATATCATGCCAGTCCTTTCTGGCCTGCCAGGTCTCTGTGGATAGGTCTGCTGCCAATCTAACATTCTGCCTCTGTATGTTACAGATTTCTTGTATTGAGATGCTTTCAGGATTTCTCTTTGTCACTAAGACTTTTAAGTTTTACTATTAGATGATCGGGTGTAGACCTATTTTTATTGATTTTGAGGGGGTTTCTCTGTGCCTCCTGGATTTTGATGCTTGTTCCCTTCAGCAGTTTAGGGAAAATCTCTACAATAATTTGTTCCAATATACCTTCCACCCCTTTCTCTCTTTCTTCTTCTTCTGAAATCCCGACTATTCTAATATTGTTGCATCTTATGGTATCAGTTATCTCTCGAATTCTTCCCTCGTGGTCCAATAGTTGTTTGTCTCTCTTTTTCTCAGCTTCTTTATTCTCTGTCATTTGGTCTTCTATGTCACTAAATCTTTCTTCTGCCTCATTTATTCTAGCATTAAGAGCCTCCATTTTTGTTTGAACCTCATTGATAGCTTTTTTGATTTCATCTTGGTTAGATTTTATTCCTTTTATTTCTCCATAAAGGGATTTTATTTCTCCAGAAAGGGATTCTTTAATCTCTTTCATGCTTTTTTCGAGCCCAGCTAGCACATTGATAACTGTCATTTTGAACTCTATTTCTGACATATTACTGATGTCTGTATTAACTAAGTCTCTAGCCATCTGTACTGTCTCTTGTTCTTTTTTTTTTTTTTTGTAGTGAGTTTTTGTGCCCTGTCATTTTATCAAGCTAAGAATAGTTGAGTGAGAGAGAAAAGTTCTCTGGAGTTCCACAGTTTTCACTGATTGATGAACTTCGGCTTGGCTGGATAGTCTCACTGATCTTCTGGGGGAGGGGCCTTTTGACTTGGTTCTCAAATGTCTTTGCCCAAGGCAGAATTACCCCACCCTTGGCCAGGGATGGGCCAAGCAATTTGCTCAGGTTCGCTCTCACTCTCAGGAGTCTTTGTTCCCTGAGTGCTTTCCGTACTGCCCTGGAGGCTGGGAATGCAAATGGCGGCTCCCAGTCTCCAGCTGGAGGAGCTGAGCACTGGAGTCCTGGCTCATCAGCGTCCCCTCAGAGGAAAGCAGTCAATCACTCCTGTCTTCCAGGTCCCCGCCCAAGCTCCGAGGTCAGCCACTGGTGGTGGAGCATTTCTATCTCTGGCACGCAGCCCCAACCAGAGTCTCCAAACCCAGCAGATTCCTGCTGCACGCTCCCATACCACTCCTCCCCAAGGAGGAGGAAGGGGATCTCTCCAGAATGACTTGTGGGGTCCCCACTCAAAGGGCCGCGGCTACGGTCTAGGGTAAGCCCCAGTTGAAAACGCACTGCATGGCTCTTTCTCTGCCGCCAGCTTCTCTGCCCCAATATCTGGGAGCTCTGCTGCAGAAACGCCTGGTCTCTTTGTGACCTTGCAGGTCCTGAAACCACACTGTTCCCACGAGGGCTAAACTTCCGGCTTAGCCTCTGCAGGGATGTCCCTCAGCGGAGCAGACTCTAAAAGTTCCGATTTTGGGCTCCACGGCTCTGTGGCTGCAGGGAGCAGGCCCCTCCTCCCGTGGTCTCTCTTCCTGTCGCTTTGGATTCACTTTTCCAAATGTCCTACCTTTCAGAAAGTGGTTGATTTTTTGCTCCTAGAATTGCTCTTCTTCCTGTCTTCTGTCTCCTGTTGAGTATGCTGGCTTTTAGAATGGTTTGATAACTATCTAGATGAACTTCTGGGATCTGACTCTATCTCCGCCTCCTACTTCTCTGCCATCTTGCTCCTCCCCCTACCCATATACATTTAAACTAGGGAAGATGAAGCAACATTTCTGATCTGAAATCACATCCCATGCATCTCATCAATAGTAACATATTAAATAAACCTAATTATTTTAAGAATCTCTCTTTTTATGACATGAAGGAACAGTTTCAGGTGCAAGAAATATCCCAACAGTTTTAATTTATTTTGTTCAATATTTAGGAGTCAATTTTGGGCAGGAGAAAATCAGGAGAAGATGTCAGATTTGAACACTTAAGGTAGGAATTGTCTTTTTTTTTTTTTTTTGAAAGTTAAAACAGGACCTCATTTTATTTCTTTCTTTTCCCCAAATATGTTTATTTTATTTTTTCATTGTTACAAGATTAATTGTTCATGCACCACACCCAGTGCTCCATGCAATACGTGGGAATTGGATAATGATTGCATGAGAAACAATACTTTGCTAGTCATTGCAAAGTGATAAAATAGTATTTTAAAATAAACATAGAATGTATGATGATTATAAAGAAAATTTCTCTTTTCTTAGATAATCAAGGACATAAGAAAATCACCATAAGCTACAGAAGATTATTCTCATAAGACACAAAATTTTTGCTATCCAGTCAGATTACACCACACACACACACACACACACACACACACACAAACAGAAAACAAAGCAACACCCCAGAGTCACCCTTGACATTGTAGGTTAAGTCAGTAAACAGTAAGCCAAGAAAATAAGGCCATGAAGTTTGAGCAAACTTTGCTAAGATTTTAATATATTTCATAGTTTTTCAAGCTCAAGTTTTTTAAACTAAGGTAAATAAAATTAACTCCCAAGTTTTGTCCTTCATTATAGTCTTTCATATTCTAAAACAAAATGACAATTCATTTTAGGATTAGTCTCAGTGGATAAACAAGCTCAGAATTAATTTCATAATATCACTAAGATATTTTTTTTTGCTTTTTTCCCAAATATGTTTATTTTATTTTTTCAGTTTTATAAGATTGATTGTTTATGCACCACACCCAGTGCTCCATGCAATACGTGCCCTTCTCAATACCTACCACCAGGCTCTTCCAACCCCCCATCCCCTCCCCTCCGAAACCCTCAGGTTGTTGCTCAGAATCCACATCACTAAGATGTTATTAACATGCAGTGTATTCATCATTTATCATTGCTGTCTTCAAAGAAACCAAAAAGTAAACAATAAAACACTTCTCAGTTTCAATTTCGAATATAGTAAACATCAATAGTTATAGCCCACAAAAAATCTCCTTGAGGAGCACAAAGGGATTTGGAGACCAAAAGAAAAAAAAGGGTATTCCTTTAGGTTAAAACTACTCTTTTTTTCTGAAAAATGGAAACATGCATACAATTCTATTTTTATAAAAAAATTGCACCTAAGTATTGTCTAATATACATATTAATTATAAATTTAACCAAAGTTACTAAGTTCTATGTCACAGAGAAAACTGGGAAGTGGATAATTTTGAAGTGTAACACACCAACCTTCGTGGCAGATTAGCAGAGCTTGTTGGAGAAATAAAACAATCTTGCCAACAAAAGGGTCTCAACCCAATTTATTAGTAACCATTTCATATTTGCATGCATGTAGAAGTAACAAAAATTTGAATAACATCAACACAGAATTTCACACAACTGTATGTAGTAACTTAGAAGAGAGAAAAATTAAGAACAGCTAAAACTTTTCTTACCACCTTGAGAGACAAATACTTGTACCTCACAAATGTCTTCTGTATATTTCATGAAAAAATTAATCCCAGAGGTGTATATTTACAGTTCCGTAGGTCACAAGGCCCATGACTTTGCATTGTAAAATTCAAAGGTCAGGCATCTTAGTAAGTCTATTATGTTTCAAGGCAATACCCTAAAGAAGATAGGATGAGGAGGAAATGACCTGAAGTCTGACAGAATAAACTCTACAGCTAAAGGGAGAAAAGAGGCCACACTGAAGAAGGTAGGAAGTATAGAGATGTACTTTAGGGGAGAAAAGGACCATGGATGCTATGGAGGAAAGGGTGCTGTATTCACAGAAAAGGGCAAGAGAGAGAAGAGCTTGCAGGGAAATGTATAAGGAGAATGTTTTCCCCAAGCAGTTGGCTTGAAAAACAAGGGGGACTGAATTTCATGAGTTTTCCAATCAGTACGGCTAAAGCTTGGAGTTTTAAAGGTCAGCAGGCTTGGTAGGGATAAGGCCTCGAGGGCACTGCACTACTCCTGGAGAAAAAACAGGCAAACAGCATGGAGACAGCTTGGAAACAGCAATGTGAAGAACACCTGGAGCACACACTGGGGGCATTATTGGCTCTTTTCAGAGTGACTCCCAGGAAGGTAACATTCATAGATACACCTCTCCAAGGATAAAGGAGCTGTCTGGAGCTATTTCCCTCCCCTCCTCCTCAACATAAACACAGGACCACCTGCAGGAAGCACCACAGCTATGACACTTGATGTCTAACTTGCATACACCAAGCCCCACACACCTGCACTCTGGTGGGAACTGCCTTTCTCAGGAAAGCTTCCCCAGTCCCATTGTGACAGTCTTCTCCCCCAAAAGACCAGAACAAACCCCTGCCTACAACATATTCCTGACCAGAGAGTGGTACAGTTCTGATGTTAATGGTGTCAGGTCTAATTTCACAAGGAAACTAGATGATACAGAGTTAAAATATGCCACGTTCAGGCCAGGAACAAAACACTGCACACAGCAGACAATGAGGACCTCTGCAGTTGACTAGCCTGAAGGATAGAGCAGTCAAAACATATCAGACGAGCACACATGGCACACAAAATGGGCACTCCCTGAAGTACCAGGCCCTGGGCACTACATGGCCTTTTTTTTTGTAAGACCATAACTTTCAGGAGGACATATAACTGTTTTTTCTAACACAGAGGAGAAGACAGAAATTTAGACATTGCTAAGATGGAGGAATCCATCCAAATGAAAGAATACGATGAGGGCACACCAGAGGTCTAAGCAAAACAGATATAAGTAACATGCCTAATGGAGAATTTAAAGCAACAACCATAAGGATACTCACTTAGCTTTTTTTTTTCTTTAAAGATTTTATTTATTTACCTGACAGGGAGAGAGAGAGATCATAAGTAGGCAAAGAGGCAGGCAGAGAGAGGGGGAAGCAGGCTTTCCGCCAAGCAGAGAGCCCAAAGAGCCCGACATGGGGCTCGATCCCAGGACCCTGGGATCACGACCTGAGTTAAAGGCAAAGGCTTTAGCCCACTGAACCACCCAGGCGCCCCCTCACCTAGCTTGAGAAAAGAATAGAAGATATCAATGAGACCACTGAAACAGCATACAAGAGTTAAAAGAGTATCCATCAGAAGAAGATTGTAATAAATGACATTGGAAACATGCTTGATGCAATGAACAGCAGACTAGAAGAAGCAGAACTAGTTAGTGACATGGAAGACAAAATAATGGAAAACAATGAAGCTGAAAAAAAGAAAGAATTATGCAACATGAGAATAGATTTAGGGAACTCAGTGACTCTATCAAAAGTAATATAGACATCCAAGAAGAAAAGAGAAAAAGTTTATATAATGAACATTTATGAATTAACATATATGATGAATGAACATATATGATGAACATATATGATGAAACATATATGATGAACATATATGATGAAAATTTATATGATGAACACATAGCTGAAAACTTCCCTAATCTGAAGGAGAAAAAAGACATCCAGATCCAGGAAGCACAGAAAACTCCAATCAAAATCAACAGAAGCAGGCCAACACTAATACATATTGTAATTGAATTTAAAAAATATATGCCAATAAAGAAAAAAAATCATAAAAGCAGCAAGACAAAACAGGTCTCTAGTTACAAGAGAAGACCCATAAGGCTAGCTGCAGATTTTTCAATAGAAATTTGGAGAGGCAGAAAGTAGAGGCATGATATATTCAAAGTATTGAATGGAAAAATCTGCAACCAAGACTACTCTATCCAGCAGGGCTATCATTCAAAATAGAAAGGGAAATAGGGTTTCCCAGCCAAACAAAAACTAAAGGAATTCATGACAACTAAAACAGCCCTGAAAGAAACATTAAAAAAAGACTGAGTGGAAAGAACAAAACAAAAATGACAAGTACAAGAAAGGATCAGAAAAATCTCCAGAAATAATGAAAAACAAAACAAAACAAACAAACAAAAAAAGAAATAATGAAAAACAAGGAATAAAATGGCATTAAATACATACATATAAATAATTACTTTGTTGGTTTATATGTGTTTTTATTTTTAATGTTTATTTAAATTCAATATAATTAACATATGGTGTGTTATTAGTTTCAGAAGTAAAATTTAGTGATTCATCATTGCATATAATACCCAGTACTCATGATATCAAGTGCCCTCCTTAATGCCCATCACACAATTAGTCCATTGTCCCACCCACTTCTCCACCAGCAAACCTTAGTTTGTTTCCTAGGGTTAAGAGTTTCTTATGGTTCGCATCCCTCTCTAATTTTATAGTATTTTATTTTTCCTTCCTTTCCCCTATGTTCATCTTCTTTGCTTCTTAAATTCCACATGCGATTGAAAAAATATGATATTTGCCTTTCTCGGACTGACTTATTTCGATTACCATAATACTCTCTAGTTCCATCCATGTCATTTCAATGGGAAGCTTCCATTCTTTTTGAATGACTATTACTTCATTCTATATATATACTACTTCTTTATTCATTCGCCTGCTGACAGACATCTGGGCTCTTTCATATTTTGGCTATTGTGGACATTGCTGCTATAAACATTGAGTGTGTGTGTGCCCCTTCAAATAACTATGTTTTATATCCTTTAGATAAATAACTAGAAGTACATTGCTGGGTCATAGAGTAGTTCTATTGTTAACACTTTGAGGAATCCCCATATTGTTTTTTTTTTCTTTTTTTTTTCCCACATTGTTTTCCAGAGCTGCTGGATGAGTTTGCATCCCCACCAACAGTGTAAGAGGATCCTTTTTCTCTGTGTCATCCCCGATATCTGTTGTTTCCTGAGTTGTGAATTTTAGACATTCTGACCAGTGTGAGGTGGTATCTACTGTGGTTTTAATTTGTATTTCTCTAATGCTGAGTGACGTTGAACATTTTTTTCATATATCTGATAGCATTTGTATGACTTCCCTGGAAGTCTCTTCCTGTTTTCTGTCCATTTGTTGAGCGGAATATTGTTTTGTTTTATTTTTTGAGTGTTGAGTTTAATAAGCTCTTTATAGATTTTTGGATAATAGACCGTTACCTGTGAAGTCATTCCAAGTATCTTCTTCATTCCATAGGTTGCCATTCAGTTTTGTTAAAGGTTTCCTTTGCTATGCAGAAGCTCTTTATCCTGATGAATTCAAAATAGTTCATTTTTGCTTTTGTTTCCTTGCCTGTGGAGATGTGTCAAGCAAGAAGATACAATGGTGAAGGTCAAAGACTTTTCTGCTTGTGTCTTCTCCAGTATTCTGATGGATTTCTGTCTTATATTGAGGTCTTTTTTCTTTTTAAATTTATGGTTCTTTATTTCTCTTTTTTAGTGAACTTTTTTTTATTTAATTTTTCTTTTTCATTGTTCCAACATTTATTGTTTATGCACCACCCCCAGTGCTCCTTGCAATATGTGTCCCCCATTACAAACCACAAGGCTCGCCCATATGCCCAACCCCCTCCCCTCCAAAACCCTCAGTTTGTTGCTCAGAGTCCACAGTCTCTCAATGTTAACCTCTCCTTCCAATTTTCCCCAATTCACTTTTCCTTTCCTTCCCCTAATGTCCTCCATGTTATTCCTTATGCTCCACATATAAGAGAAACCATATGGTAATTGATTTTCTCTGCTTCACTTACTTCACTCAGCATAATCTCTTCTAGTCCTGTCCATGTTGATACAAAAGTTGGGTATTCATCCTTTCTGATGGAGGGGTAATATTCAATTGCATATATGGACCATATCTTCTTTATCCATTCATCCGTTGAAGGGCATCTTGGCTTTTTCCACAGTTTGCTGATTGTGGACATTGCTGCTATGAACATTGGGGTACATATGGCCCTTCTTTCACTACATCTATATCTTTGGGGTAAAGGCCCAATAGTGCAATCGCAGGGTCAAAGGGAGCTCTATTTTTAATTTCTTCAGGAATCTCCACCGTTTCCCAAATTGGCTGCACCAATTTGCATTCCCATCAACAGTGTAAGAGGGTTCCCCTTTCTCTACATCCTCTTCAACATTTGTTTACTGTCTTATTGATTTTGGCCATTCTAACTGGTGTAAGGTGGTATCTCAATGAGGTTTTTTTTTTATTCCTATTACATTTATTGAAGACATTTTAAACATAGGACATATAGTTAGGTTTTTTTTTTCCCCAAAATATGTTTATTTTAATTTTTCAGTGTTACAGGATTGATTGTTCATGCATCACACCCAGTGCTCCATGCAATACGTGCCCTAATGAGGTTTTGATTTGAATCTCCCTGATGGCTAGTGATGATGAACATTTTTTCATGTGTCTGTTAGCCATTTGCATGTCCTCTTTGAAGAAGTGTCTGTTCATGTCTTCTGCCCATTTTTAATGTGCTTATCTGTTTTTTGAGTGTTGGGTTTGAGGAGATCTTTATGGATCTTAGATATCAGACCTTGTCTGTAGTGTCATTTGTGAATATCTTCTCCCATTCTGTGGGTTGCCTGTTTGTTTTGTTGACTATTTCCTATGCTGTGCAGAAGCTTTTATCTTGATGAAGTCCCAAAAGTTCATTTTTGCTTTCGCTTTCGTTCATTTCATGAATGAAATGAAAGACCTCAATATAAGACAGAAATCCATCAGAATACTAGAGAAGACACAAGCAGAAAAGTCTTTGACCTTCACCATGGTATGTTCTTGCTCGACACATCTCCACAGGCAAGGAAACAAAAGCAAAAATGAACTATTTTGAATTCATCAGGATAAAGAGCTTCTGCATAGCAAAGGAAACCATTAATAAAACTGAATGACAATATCAAAAACAAAGATTTTGTTTCCTTTGCCTTTGGAGACATGTTCTGAAAGAAGTTGCTGTGGCTGCTATTGTAGAGGTTACTGCCTATGTTCTTCTCTAGGGTTTTGATATATTCCTGCCTCACATTGATGTCTTTCATCCATTTTGAGTTTATTTTTTTGTATGGTGTAAGAAAATGGTCAAATTTCATTCTTCTATATACAGCTGTCCAATTTTCCCAGCACCATTTATTGAAGAGACTTTTTTTCACTGGATATTTTTTCCGGCTTTGTCAAAGATTATTTGACCATAGAGTTGTGGGTCCATATCTGAGCTCTCTATTCTGTTCCACTGGTCTATGTGTCTGTTTTTGTGCCAGTGCCATGATGCCTTAGTGATCACAGCTTTGTAGTTAAGCTTGAAATCAGGCAATATAATGTCCCCAACATTGGTTTTCTTTTTCAACATTTCCTTAGCAGTTCGGGGTCTTTTCTGGTTCCATATGAATTTTAGGATTGTTTGTTCCTGCCCTTTGAAAAAAAACAGTGGATATTTTATAGGGATGGCATTAAATATATAGATTACTCTGGGAAGTATAAACATTTTAATAGTGTTTATTCATCCGATCCATGAGCAAGGAATGCTTTTCCACTTTTTTGTGCCTTCTTCAATTTCTTTTATTTGTGTTCTGTAGTTATCAAGTACAGATCTTTTAGTTCTTTGTTTATATTTATTCCAAGGTATCTTATGGTTCTTGGTGCTATAGTAAATGGAATCAAATTTCTAATTCCCTTTCCATACTTTCATTGTTAGTGTATAAGAAAGCAACTGATTTCTGTGCATTGATTTTTTTATCCTGCCACATTCCTGAATTGCTGTGTGAGTTCTAGTAGTTTAGCGGTGGAGTCTTTTGAGTTTTCCATAGAAAGTATCATGTCATCTGTGAAGAGAGTTTCACTTCTTTGATAATTTAGAAATAAAATGACTTTGATTTCTCTTGTTGTGTGATTGCTGTTTCTAGGACTTCTAGCACTATGTTGAACAAGGGTGGCAATATTGGGCGTCCTTGTCGTGTTCCTGATCTAAATGGGAAAGCTTTCAGTTGTTCTCCATTGAGAATGATATTCACTATGGGTTTTTCATAGATAGATTTTATGAGTTTGAGGAATAGTCTCTTTCTTCCTGTACTTTGAAGAGTTTTAATCAGAAACAGATGCTGTATTTTTTTCAAATGCCTTATCCACATCAATTGAGAGGGCCATGTAGTTCTCTCTTCTCTTATTGATTTTTTGATGACATTAATTGATTTGCATTTCTAACTCATTGATGTTTGCTCTAAATGTAATTATTTCCCTTCTTGGGCATGGGTTTGGATTAATTTGTTGTTGCTTGTACAGTTCTTTAAGATGTAAAGAGAGTTTCAGACACATAGACCAGTGGAACAGAATAGAGAGCCCAGAGATGGACCCGCAACTCTATGGTCAAATCATCTTTGACAAAACAGGCAAAAATATCCAGTGAAAAAAGACAGTCTCTTCAATAAATGGTGCTGGAAAAATTGGACAGCTCTTTGTAGAAGAATGAAACTTGACCATTCTGTTACACCATACATGAAGATAAACTCAAAATGGATAAAAGACCTCAATATGAGGCAGGAATCTATCAAAACTTTAGAGGAGAACATAGGCAGTAACCTCTATGACATTAGACACAGCAACTTCTTCCAGGACATGTCTCCAAAGGCAAAGGAAACAAAAGCAAAAATGAACTTTTGGGCTTCATCAAGATAAAAATCTTCTGCACAGCAAAGGAAACAGTCCACAAAACAAACAGGCAACCCAAAGAATGGGAGAAGATCTTCACAAATGACACTACAGACAAAGGTCTGATATCTAAGATCTATGAAGAACTCCCCAAATTCAACACTCACAAAACAGACAATCACATCAAAAAATGGGCAGAAGACATGAACAGACACTTCTCCAAAGAAGACATACAAATGGCTAACAGACCCATGAAAAAATGTTCATCATCTTTAGCCATCAGAGAGATTCAAATCAAAGCCACACTGAGATACCACCTTACGCCAGTTAGAATGGCCAAAATCAACAAGACAGTAAACAACAAATGCTAGAGAGGATGTGGAGAAAGAGGAACCCTCCTCCACTGTTGGTGGGAATGCAAGTTGGTGCAGCCACTTTGGACAACAGTGTGGAGCTTCCTCAAGAAAGTAAAAATAGAGCTGCGCTAGGACCCTGTAATTGCACTACTGGGTATTTACCCCAAAGAAGCAGATGTGGTACAAAGAAGGGCCACAAGTACCCCAATGTTCATAGCTGCAATGGCCACAATTTCCAAACTGTGGAAAGAACAAAAATGCCCTTCAACAGATGAATGGATAAAGAAGATGTGGTCCATCTATACAATGGAATATTATGCCTCCATCAGAAAGGATGAATATCCAACTTTTGTATCAACATGGACAGGACTAGAAGAGATTATGCAGAGTGAAATAAGTCAAGCAGAGAGAGTCAATTATCTTATGATCTCACTTACGTGTGGAGTATAAAGAAAATCATGGAGGGCATTGTGAGAAGGAAGGGAAGGGTGAATGGGGGGAATCGGAGGGGATGATGAACCAAAAGAGACTGTGGACTCTGAGCAACAAACTGAGGGTTTTGGAGGGGAGGGGGTGGGGAGTAGGCGAGCCTGGTGTTGGATATTGAGAAGGGCACGTATTGCATGTAGCACTGGGTTTGGTGCATGAACAATCAATCTTGTAACACTGAAAAATTAAAATAAACATACTTGGGGAGAAAAAAATAATACACTATATGTTAATTAAATGAATTTAAATAAAATTAAATTTAAAAAAATGTAAAGAGAGTTTGTGTATTTGGGATTTTTCAATTTGTTTCAATGAGACTTGGATTGCTATGTATTTCCCCCTTAGAACTGACTTTGTCGCATCCCATAATTTTTGGCCTGATGTGTCTTTCATTCTCATTGGTTTCCATGAATTGCTTAAGTTCTTCTTTGATTTCCTGGCTTATGTAAACATTCTTGAGAAGGATAATCTTTAGCTTTAAGTGTTTGAATTCCTTCCAAACTTTTTCTTGTGGTTGAGTTCCAGTTACAAAGCACTGTGGTCTGAGAATATGCAGGGAATCATTTCAACCTTTTGGTATCGGTTGAGTCCTGATTTGTGACTCAGTATGTGGTCTATTCTGGAGAAAGTTCCATGTGTGCTTGAGAAGAATGAGTATTCTGTTGCTTTAGGGTGGAATATTCTGTACATATCTTTGAATTCCATTTGGTCTGATGTGTCATTCAAAGCTCTTGTTTCTGCATTGATTTTTTTCTTAGATGATCAGTCTATTACTGAGAGTCACATGTTCAATTAATATATTCATATCAATATTACTCTATCTTTATTAACATTTGACTTATGTAGTTGGCTGCTCCCATATTGGGGGCATAAATATTTACAATTGTTAGATCTTCTAGGTGGATAGACCCTTTAAGTATGATGTAGTGCCCTTCTGTATCTCTGATTACAGTCTATAGCTTACAATCTAATTGGTCTGATAGGAGAATTGCTACCCCAACTTTCTTTTGAGGCCCATTGGCATGAAAGATAGTTCTCCATCCTTTCACATTCAATCTTGATGTATCTTTAGGTTCCAAATGTTTCTCTTATAGACAGCATATGAATGGGTCCTTTCGTTTTGTCCAGTCTACAGCCCTCTGTCTTTTTTTTTTTTCCCAAATTTATTTTAATTTTTCAGTGTTACAAGATTGATTGTTCATGCACCACACCCAGTGCTCCATGCAGTACGTGCCCCTCTCGATACCCACCACCAGGCTAACCCCCCCC
>JAPYYJ010001673.1:0-13865 GCA_028533885.1 Nasua narica | reverse complement strand
GTAAGGTGGTATCTCAGTGTGGTTTTGATTTGAGTCTCCCTGATGGCTAAAGATGATGAACATTTTTTCATGTGTCTGTTAGCCATTTGTATGTCTTCTTTGGAGAAGTGTCTGTTCATGTCTTCTGCCCATTTTTGGATGTGATTATCTGTTTTGTGAGTGTTGAGTTTGAGGAGTTCTTTGTAGATCTTAGATATCAGCCCTTTGTCTGTAGTGTCATTTGCGAATATCTTCTCCCATTCTGTGGGTTGCCTGTTTGTTTTGTTGACTGTTTCCTTTTTATCTTGACCAGACTCTAAGTTAATGCAGGTCCCCAACCACAGGGCACTTTCGTTTGGGGTATTACTTTCCTTGGGTCTCCTCTGGTGGCTCTCTCCCCCTTCTGTTTATCCTCCAGTATAGGTCCGAGTGTTCCCAATCTGCTTTACCTCTCCATTGCTGCTTTCTGCTCCTGTAGAGATCCAGAAGTGAATAATCTTACTTCTCAGGCTGATTTCATGGGTGTTCAGCATGTTCTGGTGGATATCCAGCTCACTTTGGGGGACCGGTTGGAACAGGGTCTCCTCCCTAATTACCTCTTAAAGACCTCACAGCCTTATACCATCACACTGGAGCTTTGTTGAGTTTCAGTATAAGCATTAAGTCCATAACAACATCCTTGCCTTGTTCATAACCTTAAGTGGGATGCATTCAGTCCTTTATCATTAAGTTAAAGTTAGCGTTAATTGTTTGTAGATGTTACTTATTAGATGAAGGGAAGTCCCTTCTTCTTGTAGCTTGCTGAAACTTGTCATGAATGGATGTCAAATTCTGTGATGTGCTTTTCTGTATGTATTGAGATGCTATAACTTTTTCCCTTTTATTCTGTCAGTGCAATGAATTACATTGTTTGATTTTTGAAGGTTAAAACAACCAACTTTCCATTTCTAGATAATCTTCACACGGCAGTGATGTTATTATCCTCTTATATATGTTTCTTGATTCAATTTCCCTGTATTTAGTTGAGGTTTTTGTGTCTCTTCATGAGAGATACTGGTCTGTAGGTTTTACTTCTTATAATGATCTTGTCAGGCTTTGTTCCCAGAGTTTTACTGGCCTCATAAAAAAATTTGTTTATGGTGACATATCTTGTGGCTCAGCACAAAGTCTATCTTGGTGAACATTCCATGTACATTTGAATGGGTACTTTGTAGTTGTTGGGTTATTGTTCTCTAAATATCAATTAGGTCATTGGCTAGTAGGCTAACTGACAAGTTGGTTGATAGTACTGTTAAAGTCTTCTATGATTTTCTGAAACTTTTATTTAAATTCCAGTTAGTTAATATATAGTATAATATTAGTTTCAGGTGTACAATATAGTGATTCAACACGTCCATACAACACCTGGTGTTCATCACAGCAAGTGCACTCCTTAATCCCTATCACCTATTTCATCCATCCCCCAACCCACCTCCCCTCTGGTAACCAACAATTTGTTTTCTATACTTAAAAGTCTGTTTCTTGGTTTGTCTCTTTCTCTCTCCCTCCTTTTTTTCCCCATTCCTTATTTGCTTTGTTTCTTAAATTATACCAATGAGTAAAATCATATGGTATTTGTTTTTTCCTGACTTATTTCCCTTAGCATAATACTCTTTAGCTCCATCCACGTCATTGCAGACGGTAAGAGTTCATTCTTTTTGATGGTTGAGTAATATTCCATTATATATATATATATATATATATATATACATATCTATATATATATATAGATATACACACACACACACACACACACACATACCACCTCTTTTTTATCCATTCATCAGTCAGTAGACACTTGGGGCTGTTTCCATAATATGGCTATTGTAGATAATGCTGTTATAAACATTAGGGTGCATGTTTGTCTTTGAGTTAGTAAATTTTTGTATTCTTTCAGTAAATACCTAGTAGTGCAATTGCTGGACCATAGGGTAGTTCTATTTTTAACTCTTTGAGGAAACTCCATACTGTTTTCCAGAGTGGCTTCACCAGTTTGCACCCATCAACAGTGCAAGATGGTTCCCCTTTCTCTACATCCTTGCCAACACCTGTTGTTTCTTGTGTTGTTGTTTTTAGCCCTTTTGATAGGTGTGAGGTGCTGTCTCATTGTAGCACTGATTTGTATTTCCCTGATGATGGATGATGTTGAGCATCTTTTCATGTGTCTGTTGGCCATCTGGATGTCTTCCTTGGAAAAATATCTGTTCATGTCTTCTGCCCATTTTTTAATTGGATTATTTGGTGTTAGGGTGTTGAGGTTTTATACATTCTTTATAAATTTTAAATACTAACCCTTCATCAGATCTGTCAGATGACAGATATGTCATTTGACATCAGATATGTCATCAAATATGTCATAATATCTTCTCCCATTCCATAGGTTGCCTGTTAGCTTTGTTAATTTTTTCCTTCACCTTGTGGAAGTTTTTTATTCTGATGAAGTCCCAGTAGCTTATTTTTGCTTTTCTTTCCCTTGTCTCAGGAGACATATCTAGAAAGAAGTTGCTATGGCCAATATCAAAGAGGTTACAGCCTGTGTTGTCTTCTAGCATTTTTATGGTCTTTCATCCATTTTGAATTTATTTTTGTGAATGGCATATGAAAGTAGTAGAGTTTCTTTTTTTTGCATGTTGCTGTCCAGTTTTCCTAACACCATGTATTGAAGAGACATTCTTTTTCCCATTTGATATTCTTTCTGCTTTGTTGAAAATTAATTGACCATATTATAGAGGGTTCATTTCTGGGTTTTCTATTCTGTTCTATTGATCTATGTGCCTGTTTCTGTGCTGGTACCATACTGTTTTGATTACTACAGATTTATAATTTAACTTGAAGTCCAGAATTGTGGCACAGTGATGCCTCCAGCTTTGTTTTTCTTTTTCAAGATTGCTTTGGCTATTCAGAGTCTTTTGTGGTTCCATACAAATTTTAGGATTGTTTGTTTAACTTTGTAAAAAATGCTGGTGGTGTTTTGATAGAGATTGCATTAAATGTGTTGATTGGTTTGGCTAGTATAGACATTTTAACAATATTTATTCTTCCAATCCAAGAGCATGGAATTTCTTTCCATTTCTGTGTTTCATCTTCAATTTCTTTCATCAGTGTTTTAGAGTTTTCAAAGTACAGGTCTTTCACCTCTTTGGTTAGGTTTATTTCTAGATATCTTATTATTTTGGGTGCAATTGTAACTGGGATTGTTTTCTTGTTTTCTCTTTATACTGCTTCATTAGTGATATGTAGAAAAGCAACATATTTCTGAATGTTGATTTTGTATCCTGACTTAACTAAATTCATTTATCAGTTCTAGCAGTTTTTTGGTGTAGTCTTTCAGGTTTTCTATATAGAGTATCATTTCATCTTCAAATAGTGAATGTTTGGTTTCTTTCTTGTTGATTTGGATACCTTTTATTTCTTTTTTTGTCTGATTGCTATGGCTAGGACTTCCAGTACTATGTTGAATAAAAGTGGTGTCAGTTGTAAACCCCTATCTTGTTCCTGACTATAGAGGAAAAGCTCTTAGTTTTTCCTATTTAAGATGATATTAGCTGTATTTCTTTTAAATGGTCTTTATTATTTTAGGGTATGTTCCCTTCAATCCTACTTTGTTGAGAGTTTTTATCAAATGCTTTTTCTGCATCTATTGAAATGATCATATGGTTCTTATGCTTTGTCTTATTAACATGAAGTATTGCCTTGATTTATTTGTGACTATTGAACCAAACTTGCAACCCAGGAATAAATCCTACATGACCACGGTGAATGATTTTTTAAATGTATTGTTGGATTTGACTCGCTAGTATTTTGTGGAAGATTTTTTGCATCTATGTTCATCAGAGATATTGGCCGATAGTTCTCTTTTTTTTTTTTGTGATGTCTTTATCTGCTTCAGGTATCAGTGTAATATTGACCTCAGAATGAATTTGGAAGTTTTCTTTCCTTTTCTATTTTTTAAAAATAATTGCAAGTAGGGGACACCTGGGTGGCTCAGTCATTAAGTGTCTGCCTTCAGCTCAGATCATGATCCCAGGGGCCTGGGATCGAGTCCTACATCAGGCTCCTTGCTTAAGAGGGAGGCTTCTTCTTCCTCTCCCAGTCCCACTGCTTGTGTTCCCTCTCCTGCTCTGTCTCTCTCTCAAAAAAATAAATAAAATCTTAAAAAAAAAAATGTCAGACACTTAACTGACCGAGCCACCCAGGTGTCCCATGGATAGAGTGTTCTTAGCTGCAAATTTTTCCCATTCATCACTTTGAATATATCATGCCACTTTCTTCTGGTTTGCCAAGTTTCTGTTGAAACATCTTTTGCTAGTCTCATGGGCTTTCCCTTGTAAGTTAGTGACTTCTTTTGTCCTGTTGCTTTTAAGATTTTTTTTTATCACTACATTTTGCAAATTTAATTACAATATGTCCTGGTTTGGTCCTGCTTTTGTTGATTTTGATGGGAGTTCTCTGTGCCTCTTAGATCTGGATGTCTGTTTCCTTCCCCAAATTAAGGAAGTTTTCACTTCCTACCTTTTCAAATAAATTTTCTACACCCTTTTCTTTCTTCTTCTGGGACTCCTATAATACCAATGTTATTACACTTTATGGAGTCACTGAGTTTCCTAAGTCTGTTCTCATTTTGCATAATTCTTTTTCCTCTCTTTTGTTCACTTTAATTTCTTTCTGTTACTTTGTCTTCTACGTCATTAATTCATTCCTCAGCTTCTTCCAGCCTGTTTTTCTTTCCATAGAGTGTGTTTCTAATCCCATTTAGTGCAATCTGCATCTCTGATTCTTTTTTAACTCTTTATCTCTGTTTTAAGGGTGTCATAATGTCTTCCATTCTTTTCTGAAGTCCAGTGAGTATCCTTATGATTATTTTCTTAAATATTCCATCAAGCATGTTACTTATATCTCTTTCACTTGGATCTCTGGCTATGGCCTTTTCTTGTTCTTTCATTTGGGGTAAATTCCTCTGTCTTCTCATTTTGTCTAAATCTCTGCTTGCCTCTCTGTGTTAGAAAAGCCAGTTATGTCTCCTGCTCCTGAAAGTAATGGCCTTATGAAGAAGAGGTCATGTAGGGGTTAGAGCCTGGTGCTTCAAGGAGTGTCACTGGTGTGCACTGCATCCACTCTGCAGTTGTGTCCTGGCTGTTCTGTCCTTAAGGCCAGTCATCTGGAGAGGCTCTGGATAGTGTTTGGTACCTGGCCTGAATATGGTGAGTTTTAAGTAAGTGTGTTCTGGTCTGCTTATGAAATGAGACCTGTCACCACCTCCACTGGAACTGAGGTCCTGCAAAACACTCTGGTTAGGATATGTGGTGTGGGTAGGGGTTTGTGCTATTCTTCTGTGGGAGGAGCCTTCCATCCTGGGACTGAGACAAGGGCAGTTCCACTAGAGCGCAGGGGGTTGGGGCTTGGTATAAGAAAGTTAGGCAACCAGTGTCAGCACTGCTCTGCTTCCTGCATGTATATACTAAGGGGTAGGTTGTCGTAAATGACACCAACCAGCTCCTTTGTTCCCAGGGAGACATCTCAGTGAATGTGTCTCTCCCGGGAGAAACTCTGAGAAGAGCAGATAACTACTCTTCTATGTGCCCAGGCACTCATCAGATAGCTGTCTCCACACTGTCTGCCCTCAGGTTGTCTGCCTACCTCCTCTCCAAGAGCAGCGCAGTACTCTATCCCAGCCAAACCCACTGACCTTTAAAACTCCAGGCTTTGGGGCACCTGGTTGGCTCAGTGGGTTAAAGCCTCTGCCTTCGGCTCAGGTCACGACCTCAGGGTCCTGGGATGGAGCCCCAAATCAGGCTCTCTGCTCAGTAGGGAGCCTGCTTTCCCCTCTCTCTCTGCCTGCCTCTCTGCTTACTTGTGATCTCTCTCTGTGTGTCAAATAAATAAATAAGATCTTTAAAAAAAAGAATTAAAATAAAATAAAATAAAACTCCAGGCTTTAAGCTTCACTGGTTGTAAGAACTTGCACAATTCAGCCCCTCTCGTTTTTGAAGCCAATGACTATGGAGAAATGTTCTCCTTGTGTGTTCCCCTGTGTTCTCTTCTCTCTTTCTCAAATAAATACATAAATATTTTTTAAAAATTAAAAATTAAAAAAAAATCTTCAAGTATAATTGTGGGCACATCTACTTCTTTCTTTCAGTTTTTGCTTTGCTAGGTTTTGCAGAGTCTTACATGTGTGCGTGCATCCCAAACTCAGCCAAGGAGCCAAGGGAACTACCACATGAATATTTCTGGCTCCTCTCTCTTCCCCTTACCCCCTAATACAGTGTGTCCTCTTTGGTTCCTTGTCCCACAAATTCTGGCCTTCTCAGCTGCTCCAGAAGCCCCTTGTTCTTGACTTAGGCTCTGTGTTCTGCAGTCTGGAGAATGTCCACAGACATAAATCAGAGGCAAATTTGGAGCACACATCACTTATTTTCCTCCTTTCATGCTTTATAGCCCAAGGTCTCTGTTGCCTAATGCCTGAAAACAGCTGTTTCATATACTTTATCCAGCCTGAGAATTGTTTATGATGGAAGGGAAAGTATAGAACCAGTTACTCCTTCAGATTGTAAGTTATGTAATAACACATAAATGCTGTATATTATTATGAGCAGAAGTTAATGCTATGTTTACATTTAGGGGTTTGTTTCTTTGCTTATTAAATACAACATCTTTTAATAGGAAAACTAAAACAAATTCAGGAGGAAGACAAAGAAGAGAAAGAAAGCATAGCTTGCTCCTAGTTCCAAGTTGTCACTCCAATGATTAGACTCCCATTCAAAATGAGCAGCCATATATGACAGTGACTGCGTAAGAAATGGGTTGTAGAATCAAACAAATCTGAATTCAACTCCTACATTCACCACTAGCTCCCTCGGTAACCTTATGTAAGATATGAATTTTTCTAGACATTAGTTTTTGTTTTTTTGCTTTTTTAAAGATTTATATATTTGAGAGCGAGAGCCCACATGAGCTTGTGGGTGGGAGGGGCAAAGGGAAAGAAGAGAATCTCAAGCAGACTTCCCACTGAATACAGAGGCTGACATGGGGCTCTATCTCATGACCCTGAGATCATAACCTGAGCCCAAATCAAGAGTCCGTCAGCCAGTCGCTTAACCCACTGAGCCACCAAGGCACCTCTAGACTTTACTTTTAATATGTCTCAAACAGAGATTAATAATAGGGTCAACCAGAGACCCCAGCAGTTATTTCTTACCATACTTTCTTGAGACATTGAGGAAGATGTTTTTTAATGATTAGAACCTTCCAACTCCCAGGCCAGAAAAGCCCAGATAGCAACAGAACCACACCCCTTTCCACATGTCTTTCCTTGCCCATCATGTGCTAAACAAATATCTACTCCACCTGTGATCACTTGCTCTCTGTCTGCTCTCTTGCACCTACCCCCTAAACATCTTATAAAGATCCTAGGTGTCCATCTTGCCAATGGAAAGGTCAGTTGTTAATAGTTGAGCCTGACACCACCCTTGGCTGTCAGCACCCAACATCAATTTCTTCCTTTCTCTTTTCCAAACCTTCATCTCTTCAGTTATTGGCTTCTCTTGCAATGAGTTTATCCGAGTTTGTTTGGCAACAGTGTTGACAAACTCAGCCAGGAGCTACGCTTTTGATTTGTCCAGCCCCCTTGGAATTCCCCTGGATGGAGCAGTTGGCCCCAGCGATGCGCCTGGAATAACCCGTTCGTTTCCTGAGTTACTGGCTATGATAGCTTGTTGGGTAACAAAAGTACCTAGTTCCTAGGGTTGTCATGAAGGCTAAATGTACCAAATATAGTGTCTGGGACTTAGAATTGTGATTGTTTCTGCTTTTGGTAAATTAATTTAGTTTATATGGAACTTAGTTCTATTCCTTATTTTTTACCCCCACCTACCTACCACACAAAAGTCCCACTCACACAAGGGTGTGTGTGTGTTCGAAAGTTGTGGAGTTGTATAAGATTTTGTTCTATTGGCCTCCCCCTGTTGATAGTGATGCTATCTGCTAGGAAAGCCGGGGACACTCACCATTGCCCATACTACTGGTGGTGAGCCCTTGCAGATATTTCCCTATCAGAGCCAATATTGTAGCTGGATTGGCCCTGGTGGTTCTTATTGTAATTGCAAGATGTGTCTAAGCGGAAAACCATCAGGAAACTCTGAGAAACAAGATATATTGCAAATCTGAGAGGGTACATGACGGGTTTGAAGGCCACACAGTGAGGTCATAGGTAGCAAGATGGGGGGCAGGGAGCAAGCAAGGACCTGAGGCTCTGCCTTTATTAGGGTGGAAGGTGGAGTGCCTACAGTTTTGAGGTTCGGTCTATCGGTGAATTTAAAACATAAGAGCAGGAATTGGAATGCAGGAAGGGAGAAGCGGGGTTCCTCAAGTGGTCAGTTATCTGGATTACCCAGGCTTTCTCATAAGAAACTTCATGAGTGGGGCCGACAGTTTATTACCTACTTGTTTTACTCATATCTGTGACAGAGCTGGAAATATGTTTATTCCAGAGCCATGTCTTGGGAATGGATGCCTCAGCAATCTAAAGTGTTAAGTCAAGCACTTACATTATGAACAGAAGGCTTAATGTCAGGCATTTAGAATACAGATGTAATCACAGAAAACTAACACTATAAAACACTATAAGAAACACTATAATAAAATATTACATACATTCCCCTCTTAAAAAAATTCCTTCAATCAATTTCAGGGGCTTCAAACTCCAGCCTTCAACTGTTACTGAGCCCTTACTCCATTCTCTTTTATCAATCCTTCCACGTCCAAATTTCTATTCTTTTTCTAGTGCACAGAGGTTTAAAGCGCACTTTCTACCCATAAGTCTTTCCCAATACAAAAGCCACTTTTCTCTCAACAGGATTTTTTTTTCCTCTGCTGTTCATGTAGTACTTTTTTCACACCCTGTTACATTTCTTTACATTTTGGAATTCTAAATAATGATTTCAATTTGAAAAATGATATTCAGTACTAAAAATAGGAGAGAAAGTTTTAAAGTAACTCTTATGGGCCAATCCTAAAAAGTAAAGAAGGCAGATATCTTATGTCTGAGAAACTGCTGTGTGAACCAGACCTACAGCCATATTAGACAAATTGGCCGGGGATAAGGGCTCTGTGACCTGAAACCTTCCAGAGCACATACCCTGCCCTCCACATTCTTCCTTTTGTTTAACCACACCCTTAAGTATACTCTCAGGGCATAGCATTTTATTTCCACTCTGGAGACAGCAATTCTTACAGGAGCTGGGCTTTTGGAGATCTACTCATCTTGCTGCTGCTCTTGTATGTAAGTTTCCTCAATAAGCCATTCTTTTAAAGATTTTATTTATTTATTTGACAGAAAGAGAGAGATCACAAGCAGGCAGAGAGGCAGGCAGAGAGGGGGAAGCAGGCTCCCTGCTGAGCAGAGAGCTGGGGCTTGATCCCAGGACCCTGAGATCACGACCTGAGCTGAAGGCGGAGGCTTTAACCCACTGAGCCACACAGGCGCCCCTAATAAGCCATTTCTTGTCAGCCTTTTTCTTCAGTCTTTCAACTCCTTTGGCCTTTGGAGGTCATTTTGCATATACCTCCCTTTCACAGAACCACTGTGTAAGTAAGTTCAAAGTTTCCTGAGAATGCCAGAATATAACTGATCGGTATTCAGTTCTGCTTCGTTGAACCATACATCTTGTGAAAACATTAGCAAAGGAATAAAGAAGGTCGAGAATACACCATAATCTTTACAGAGGCAACAAATGTGGCACCGTTTTGTGGAAGCCTAACTACAGAGCTAATTGAAGTTCTCTAAAGCAAAAGTGATTTTTAATGGCCTCAAAGGCTATGAAATCAGAGGCAAGGCATTTTTAGAAATTGAAAGAGTCTCCATTGTAAGCTAATTTAACTTCCTCACTTTACAGGTGAGTAAACTAAGCCACCACCTAGTTGATAACACCGCTGAGCTCAGAATTGAGGTTTCTTGACTCCAAGTGCATTCCATAGTCCATGACATCATGGCTGCTGTCTATAGTCCATATCAGTACAGGCCTCTGGGTGCATGTGATGAGACCTAAGAGAATCTAAAAGTTGCTATGAAGAGGGAAAAATGAGTGTTGGGTCTGAAAACACTTTGTTCAAGTTACTATGTCTTCTGCTATAGTCTGAATGTTTGTGTACCCCCCAAATTCATAGGTTGGAACCTGTCCCCCAAAGTGATGGTAATAGGAGGGGGAGCCCTGGGAAGGACTAGGTCCTGACAGCAAAGTCCTTATTAATGGAATTAGTGTCTTTATGAAAGAGGCCTCAGAGGGAACATTTTCTCGTCATGTGAAATTAACATGAAAAGATGACTATCTAGGAAGTGGACCCTCACTAGACACCAAATCTGGTGCCGTGATCTTGGACTTCCCAGTCTCTAGAGCTGTGAGAAATAAATGCTTATGGTTTAGAAGTCACCCATTCTGTGGTATTTTTTAAGGTTTTTATTTATTTATCTGAGAGAGAGAGGGAGGGGGAGCACAGAGGGAGAGGGACAAACAGACTCCCCGCTGAGCAGAAAGTTCAACATAGGACTCGATTCCAGGACCCTGAGATCATGACCTGAGCTGAAGTCAGACGCTTAACCAACTGAGCCACCCAGGTGTCCCCCTGTGGTATTTTGTTATGGCAGCCTGAACAGACTAAGGCAACTTAGCTTCCTTGGCCTAAGTTAATTCATCTACAGAAAGAGGACTAATCCTTCCCTCAAGTGGCTATTTTGAGGATATTTTTAAATGTAATATGAGACCACTGTCACTATGTTTGGGACACAGTTGGCACAAATGAACACTAGTATCCTCCCTTTTCTTAGTCACACTAGTATGCGAGTTGAATTCAAGGCCAAATAACATGAACAAAAAATCCCAACAAGCACCCATAGTTGAGAGGCCATGAAATACGTAAACATTTTTGGTGGTACACTCTGTTGGGATCAAGGTAGACTGGGCCTGTCCTTCATAGTGTCACTTGGCTGATGAGTGAAGAGAAATGCCTGGGTAATTCTGCTCTGAGATCTGCCAGGCCCAGCTTGGTTTCCAGTCTGTGTATCCTTCTTACTGGCTTCCCACTCATACCCTAAGGGCAGGCTCAGTCCTCTTCTAGTGCCCAGAACCAATCTTGGCCCGGGGCCAGATGTGCTCAGATGACTTCAACCCCATATTTGGCTGCCAGCCTAATTCTGACCTATTGCCCAAGTCCTGATGGCTGGAATTCTGTGTGTGCTCCCTATGGGATCCAGCCCTACTAACCTGATTTCTACTTGTTCCTGGCCTCTTTATCATTTTGCTGTACACACCTGATAGAAAGCCCACTACCTTGTCACCTTGGCCATGCAGCCAAAAATTACAATGGCTGCCTGGAACATCATGCTTTCCCAAAAGGCCATGCCTATGTTACCATGTCATCATCTTTTTTTTTTTTTTAAGATTTTATTTATTTATTTGACAGAAAGAGAGAGAGAGATTACAAGCAGGCAGAGAGGCAGGCAGAGCGAGAGTGGGAAGCAGGCTCCCCGCTGAACAGAGAGCCCGATGCGGGGCTTGATCCCAGGACCCTGAGATCATGACCTGAGCCGAAGGCAGAGGCTTTAACCCACTGAGCCACCCAGGTGCCCCGCCACGTCATCATCTTGTCCTAAAGTTACATCTAAATGATCTGAGGAAAGGAAGCGGTAACCTAACAGGTTCTTGCTGGCAAACTCTGAGAACTTAGAGACAGAACACAGTAGGAGCTGAGTCATGCCTGGCAATGTTCTGGAGAAAAGCCTACAAGCTCTTCCTTTTTCTGAAGGACCAACCCTGTGGCTACCCTTCCTGAGACTTGGCCTTGTAGCTTTGCCTTCTCTTGTGAGCTTGCACAATTAATCTAATTTCTGCTGAAGTGATAGAAGATCAGTTTCTGGTGTTTGGCTTCATATGAGCCTTACCCAGTACACATCTCAGTTGTTGACTATTTATCTGAAGGCAGTGTGTCCTGCTGTGAGCCCAGCACTTCTTCAGTCAAGTGGCCCAGCCAGGCCAAATCTTAAAGCATATAAAAATACACAGTAGTATTTCACACTGATATTTGCCTCAGCTTCTCCATAGGATCATAATTTTTGGAACTTACTCTAGTAATAGAAATTTCTTTGGTCATATTCATTTATTCATCCACCCATCCATCCATCCATCCATTGATCTATATGGAGCATCTACTGCACACAGGCACTGTCCATGGTTCTGGGGTTACATAAATAGAGCAGATTGGGGCACCTTAGTGACTAACACGGTTGAGCCCCCAACTCTTTTTTTTAAGATTTTATATATATATTTATTTGACACAGAGAGAGAGAGAGAGACAGGGAGAGAGGGAATACAAGTAGGGAGAGTGGGAGAGGGAGAAGCAGGCTCCTGGCTGAGCAGGGAGCCCAACATGGGGCTCAATCCTAGGACTCTGCGATCATGACCCGAACAAAAGGCAAACGCTTAACTGACTGAGCCACCCAGGTTGCCTTGAGCCCCCAACTCTTGATCTCAGCTCAGGTCTTGATCTCAGGGTCTTGAGTTCAGCCCCACCTTGGGCTCCATGCTGGGTGTAGAGCCTACTTAAAAAATATATAGATAAAGATACAGATATTTATATCTATCTATCTAAATAGATACCTATAGCATAGATACATATAGCATTCCTGTTTTTCAACAAGGTCATACTGATAAATAATCTCAGTACAAAGGATAAGGACTGTAACTTTTTTTTTAAGATTAAGATACAAACATGGGCAATGAAAGCACCGAGTTGGGAACAAATGGCTGTCTTCATAAAAGAAGTCAGAAAGTCTTCACAGAGTAGCTAATGTTCATGATGAGTATTGGAGAAAGCATGAGTTCACCAAGAAGAGTAGTACCACTTTAAGAAAACAGTGTAAAAATGACCAATTTGTTAACTATTTAGCTTTGCAATCTCATTTTGGGGATTTATCCTGCAGAAATATATGTACTTGTAACAAATGATTTACATATAAGATTAACAAATGAAGTTTATTTGTAAGAGTTTGCGATTAAAAGCAATCCACATATTGGGGTACTTGGGTGGCTCAGTGGGTTAAAGCCTCTGCCTTCGGCTCAGGTCATGATCTCAGGGTCCTGGGATCAAGCCCCACATCAGGTTCTCTGCTCAGCAGGGAGCCTGCTTCCCCGTCTCTCTCTGCCTGCCTCTCTGCCTACTTGTGATCTCTCTCTCTGTGGCAAATAAATAAATAAAGTCTTAAAAAAAAAAGCAATCCACATGTTAATTAATGAGCACTACTTAAATAAATATGGTATAGCCACTTGATGAAAGACTCCACAGCTGTAAAAAAGAATGAAGAAGCTCTCTAATATGGGAGATCTTTTTTTTTAAGATTTTTAAAAATTTATCTGAGACAGAGCACAAGCAGAGAGAGGGGCAGAGAGAGAAGAGGGAGAAGCAGACAGCAGACTCCCCGCTGAACATGGAGTCCGACTCGGAGCTCAATCCCAGGACCCTGAGATCATGACCTGAGCAAAAGACCGCTACTTAACTAACTGTGTCACCCAGGTGAGATCTTTAAGCTATGAGAGATCTTTAAGACACAGCGTTAAGTCAAAAAAAAAAAAAAAAAAGCAACATTTAGAATAATACTGTCTTTTGTTTTATTATTTTTTTTAAAGATTTTATTTATTTATGACAGAGGAGACAACAAAAGCACAGAGGAGCTGGAAAGGCAGAAGCAGGCTTCCCGCTGAGTAGGGATCCTGAAATGAGGCTCCATCCCAGGATCCTGAGATCATGACCTGAGCTAAAGTCAGACACTTAACTTACTGAGCCATCCAGATGCCCTG